>CM024763.1:98894429-98958721 GCA_014218235.1 Colocasia esculenta | reverse complement strand
AATGACTAGTCCGGGTTGTTGGTAGTATGCTGATTTAGTCCATTTAACATATTCTTATATGGGGTTTACAATCTACCCCGCTTATATAAGCGATGTCCTCGTCGCTGCTCACACATAGCACACAATCAAACCCCAGGCAGGCAGGATTCTAAAGGTGGCCCCCACAGGTTCAAGAGGTGGCTCCCACTATGTAGCACTTTGCGCCATTATGGCTTCAAGAGGGGCTCCCATAGCGTCCCTTTGTCCTGTGTGGCACTTAGTTCCTGCACTTCGGCTGGGTAAGGCTCTGATACCAATCTCTGTAACGCCCCTCTTAGACCCAGTACAGTTACACCAACTCACATTGGATCTAATAGAGGTATTACAGTGGAACGAATCCAACAATTACAATACAGGTTGAAATATACACAAATAACTATTCAATTCCAATGATAAATGTCCGAATATGGAATTAAACACTTATAATCAGCATTTATTCAAAAGCAAATCTAATGCATAAAAAATAACAATAGTCCAAAGTTTAATACAGTCCAAAGATCAGCTTCATAAAAGAAATTACATAGATCCTCACATACAAGATTCACTCTAAATCTCTCTATGCCAAGCTAAGTCTCCACGTCCTCACGCTCTGAGTCAGTTTGCACTAACTCCTCTGTATCCTCTGGCTCTCCTGAAATGTTAGGCAAGTATGAGTCTACAAGACCCAGCAAATCACATGAAAGACAGTTCAAGATATTAACAGTATATTAATTTTAAACATGATAGTACATTAGCATTCCATTCATTGGATCATATACTTTTCTTACGATAGTTTCTAAGTCCATTGGCAATCATTCATTTCATAGTGATTCTACTATTAAGGAAATAAAACTGTTTCACATATAGCATGGAATTACAAATTCATGGAATCTATTCGATGTTATGTGCCTACAACAATTCTCATGTATCAATTTCTCATTTATGCATGTACTATTCTTTTACACAACAATTTTCATGTAGTAATATTAAAACATTGACATGTAACATGAATCCTTTGAACAAGTTCACATGTAGGAATGTAAGCATATATATGTAGTATGTACATGTAGAACAGGTAGACATGTAACTTGTGGCATGTAACATGTAGCATGTAGATATGTAACTTGTAGCATGTAGTCATTTTCATATAATTGCCAAGACATACCCACACTAAATTAGAGATCAGTAGTCATTTATCATTCACTTATCACCTAGGCAATGCGGTGATGAAGTCATGGTATTTGCGCAAAACCGGGGAAAGTCCTTCCCACCTTGACCAGTAGAACAAGTCTACCTCCAGGATTTCAATCCGTTGCCCACGGATTCATTTCTTTACATGTGGTGAACCATTACCATAGGGGCATCTACGTGTAGCTCCTTGTAGGAATCTCTAAGCTAGCAATGTCTTATTGGCATCATTGTTATAATGCATACACTAACGTAAATAATAGATAGTGACATTTCATTTCATACTATTTAACATGTTCAATGCAATATTTCAAAGTACAACACTTTCAGTTCTGAAATCCTATTTACTGTACAACAGATTTCTATCATGATACTAATACTCATTCTTGCGTTTTCATGCATTTTTATTCATTCTATGTGTAATATATTGTTCAGAAATTCATACAGAACGTACACATGTCTGAAAATCTGAATTTTAACAGAAATTCAAAATCGTAATTTCAATACACATGCTAATTTTCATAATTTTCTGATTTATGTAACTATTTTTCATGAAATTAACTCTATTAAATCAACTAACTAACATGGTTTAATATTGAGAAAAGCTCACAATTTTCACATGAAACAGACATATCATATCTATTGCAGTAATCTAAACATCAATCAACATGCTTTCTTTACATCATTGCACTTATCTTATACAATTTAAACCTTGATCTTGTCATGTAATTATGCTGTTCATCAATTCATATATATATTATATAAATATATAGAACCTGCACATTATAGCAATAGACAGTCCATAACAATAACATAGTCTAGTATTACATGGCTGAAACACATACATTCATAATTTATACATTTAAAACCAATTCACTCGGATTTCTGGAATAGACAATTCTGTTAAACTTGACGTCAATGGTACGCTTTACTATAGTCGACGTCCACATACATTGTCGTTAAGTAATTATAGGCGCGGCACATAGCGCCGTTAACACAAACCAACGGCGGCACATAGCGCCGTTAACATATAGAAAGGACAGAAAAAATATATATATTTTGGATGAACTAAACGGCAGTCGATATTGCCGTTTACATATTATAGGAGGCAATACCCTTGACGTCTAGTTCTAAGACACAGAAAAACACAGAAACCTGCATGAAATGACGACGTTTCTAACCCTTCCCGTAGGTTGTTTACATGCTTTAAAAATACAGAAAAATGGTAAATACGTAGTATATCATATCCTAAACTAATCCCCCATGTACTTGCCTCAATCCCTCCTAATGGAGTGTCGAATCCGAGCTCGAAGAAGCCCGTCTCGCCAGGGAGACAGTTCTTTCCTCCGCCTTCAAGCAATCCGAACCTCCTTCGATGAAGTTTCCTCCGCCTGGATGAGCTTTTGGGCACGAAGTCCTATGAATCCTTGGGTAGATGCCTTCGAACCGCACGAACAAGCACCAGATTGCTCTGCAGATCCCTTCCTCGCCCTCTTTCCCTTCTCAGAACCAAGGCAAAAACCCTCTTTCTTCCTGCGAGATCTGGTCTATAAACCCTCTCAAGCTAAGGCCAAACCCACCCTGACCCTCGGATCTAAACGCCTCGGATCAGCTCATTAAAGCCTTCTAAACGGCCGATCTCCTAATCCTGAACGGAAAGCTCAAAAACAGGCAAGTCAGGTTAACGTCAACATAGGTTGCCGTTTTCCTCAATATAAACGTCCATCGATGATGTCGTTTATAGTCTTGCCCAAAATTAAATAATTCAGAAAATATTAAACGTCAACACCTATCGTCGTTAACATCCCTAAACGGCATGCGATGTTGCCGCTTACAAGCTTTAACGTCAAATGATCTTGACGCCTAGTTCTACACAGAACAGCATTCAATTTATGCAGAAATAAACACCAATGAACAGAATACATTTAAGGAAATTCTAGGGTACTACACCCTCTCTCCCTTAAAATAATCTTCGTCCTCGAAGATTGTTAAGTTACTCACCGAACAAGGACGATAAAGCTTCTTCATTCTTTCTTCAAGCTCCCACGTTGCCTCTTCACGTGAGAAGTTCCTCCATAAACCTTCAAAATGGAATGGACTTTGATCTTAATTCTTGCACCTTCCTGTCCAGAATCTCCACAGTTGCTTAGCATAAGACAAATCTGGTTGCAACTGAATCGGTTCATAACTGATCACATGAGCCGGATCTCTAACATACCGCCTCAACATGGATACATGAAATACTGGATGGACCGTTGCTAAAGATGGCGGCAAAGCTAACTGGTATGCCACATTCCCGATCTTCTTCAGAATTTCAAAGGGTCCAATGAATCTCGGGTTCAGCTTACCCCTCTTTCCGAATCTTACTACACCTCTGGTTGGCGAAACCTTAAACATGGTCTCCACCAACCTCGAATGCCAAATCCTTCCTTCCTCTTGCATGCATAATTCTTTTGACGTCTCCGATCCTGAGCCCTTTTATTCTCTGCACAATCATCTGAATCTTTGCTGAAGTCTCTTGCACTACTTCAGGTCCAACCAGATGTCTATCTCCTGACTCCTCCCAACACAAGGTGATCTAGAGGGTCTTCCATACAAAGCTTCAAAGTTGCCATTCCTAGCTCGAATGAAACTGTTATTATAAGCAATTCCACAAGAGATAGATGGCGCTCCCAATCACCTTTCCATTCTAAAACACAAGCTTGAAGCATATCTTCCAACGTCTGAATAGTCCTCTCGGACTGTCCATCCGTTTGCGGATGAAATGCCGAACTCAACTTCAACTGACTGCCAAAGCCTGCTGCAAACTCTGCCAAAACCTGGAAGTGAATCTCGGATCACGATCTGAGATAATCGACTTCGGAATCCCATGCAGCTTCACAATATTATCAATATACAGCCTGGCCAAGCTCTCAACGGACTGCTTCTTCTTCATGGCCAGGAATGAGCACTCTTCGAAAATCTATCAACGATTACCCAAATAGAATCATTTCCTCTAGCCGATCTAGGCAATCCGGATACAAAGTCCATGGTCACTTGCCCCACTTCCACTGAGGATATCTAACCTCTGCATCAAGCCTGAAGGTCGCTGACGCTCTGCCTTCACTTGCTGACAAATCAGACACTCGCCACAACATCAGCCACATCTCGCTTCATGCCAGCCCACCAGAAAGAACGCTTCAGATCCTTGTACATCTTCCCACTGCCTGGATGAATAGAAACTGAGATCTATGAGCCTCCTCTAAAAATTTCCTTTCTCAGATCAACAATATTAGGGACACAACCCTAAGATTCAAGCGAATTACATCATCTTCATCTCTGATAACTCCACTCTTTCCAACCACTCCTGCAACAACAGATCATCTTTCTGCAACGCAATGACTCGATCAAGAATAGACGATCTCAAAGACAACTGTGCCATGAACAAGTTACACATTGAGGTTCTAGAACAGCCAAAGAACTTGAAACGTCATCAAGCATCTTCCAGTCTTGCCTCATCATCTGTCTTTTCCTGCTCAACGCATCTGCCACTACATTGGCCTTCCCTAGATGGTAAGACAGATCGAAATCATAGTCTTTCATGATTCTATCCACCTCCGCTGTCTCAGATTCAACTCCTTCTGCGAGAACAAGTATTTGAGACTCTTGTGGTCTGAAAGAGCTCAAATCTAACTCCATATAGATAGTGCCTCAAATTTTCAAAGCATAGACCACAGCTGCTAACTCCAAGTCATGGTCGGGTAGTTGCGCTCATGCTCCTTAAGTTGCCTAGAAGCATACGCCACAACTCGACCACCTTGCATCAGAACACAACCAAGCCCAATCTTCGAAGCATCAGTGTAGATAGAGAAGGAATCTACTTCATTGGGCAAAACAAGCACTGGCGCTGAGTCAGACGAGCCTTCAATTCCTGGAACGCCTTTTCACAAGCCTGACCACTCAAACTTGACTCCTTTCCTTGTCAACCTCGTCAAAGTCGCTGCAATAGAAGAAAATCCTTCGATGAATCTCCTATAATAGCCAGCCAAACCGAGAAAACTCCTGATGTCAGCTGAAGATCTCGGTCTCTCCCAATCAGAACAGCTTCCACTTTAGCTGGATCTACAGACACACCTTCTCCCGATAAACATGACCCAAGAAATGGACTTCTTTCATCCAGAAGTTGCACTTGCTAATTTAGCATACAGCTTGTGCTCCCTCAGGACACCCAACACAATCTTCAGATGCTCACTATGAGTCTCTTCATCGGAAAATAAATCAACACATCATCAATGAAGACTACCTAAAAGAATCCAGATAATGCCCCCAAAACTCTATTCATCAAATCCATGAAAACTGCTGGAGCATTTGTCAGCCAAAGGGTAAGACAAGGAATTCATAATGCCATATCTCGTCCTAAAAGCCGTCTTAGCAGAATCTTCCGGCTTAATTCGGAGTTGATGATAGCCAGAACGAAGATCAATCTTAGAGAATATAGAAGCTCCTCGCAACTGATCAAACAAGTCATCAATACGAGGTAAGGGTACTTGTTTTTAACAGTTACCTGGTTAAGCTTACGGTAATCTATGTACACCTCATCGATCCATCCTTCTTTTTCACAAAAAGAACAGGTGCTCCCCATGGCGAAACGCTCGGCCGGATGAAGCCTTTATCAAGTAATTCCTGCAGCTGCTTCCTTAATTCTGCCAATTCCGCTGGCGCCATGCGATAAGGTGCAATGGAAATAGGTGTTGTGCCGGGTACAAGCTCATGCCAAACTCTAACTCCCTTGCAGGTGGCAAACCTAACAAATCTTTAGGAAAGACATCGCTGAAATCTCTGACCACCTCAATATTCTCGACAGATAGAACCTTCTTCGAATCCTCAGTCACAACCACACTGACAGAAACCAGGGCACCCTTGCTTAACATCCGAGTCGCCTTCAAAGCTGAAATCACAAACTTACCCGACATGACCTTGGGCAAAGGGTGAACAAACTCCTCCTTTCCAGGAATCCGGAAAACTATAAGCTTCCGCCGACAATCCTCAAAGCATAATGCTCCTCAACCAATCAAAGCCCAAGATAGCATCATAATCCTTCATCTTCAGCAAATAGAAATTACCAGGCAAAACTTGCTCCTCAATGCACACAGAAAGCGACGAAAAACACTGCTCGGTCAAGATAGTTCCTGCTGAAGTATGAACAGACAAGGGAACCTCCAACTTTTTTGGAACTAGACCATTCTCCTTTATCAAGACTTTGGCAAATCCTTCGGAAATAAAACTATGCGTGGCACCGGTATCAAACAAGACTCTAGCATGCATTCCCATAATTAAAATTGTACCTTCAGTGACGTGCTCTGCCAACTCTGCCTCATCTCTAGCCAAGGCGAACACTCGAGCCGAGCCCTCGGTCTCCCTGCTGCTCTTGGTGCCGGTCTCGCTGCTGCTGGTGCTGCTGCTGCTGCAGTCTGCTGCGCCATCTTCGGACAGTCTCTGATCTTGTGGTTCTTATCACCACATCTCAAGCATCTCCCGGAAGTCACCCAACACACCTCGCCTCCATGACGCTTCCCGCACTGGGTACACACTGGCTTCTCTGTAATCATACCTCCGCCCGGAGTCGGTGCCGCTGCTCGCTGGAACCACTGCTCTTTGCTGAAAAACTGGGGTCTTCTTCTTCTTATCCTGCCACTGGAAAGATGATGCTGGCCTCTTCAAAGAAGCTCTCTTCTCTTCAAGGTAAACTTCCATCTTTGCCTCCTGCATGCAAGCTGCTGACAAAGCTTCCTCCATGAACGATGTCCTAATGCCACTAGCCTCATCCTCAGGGACAGCTTCAACCCCATGATAAATTTCTTTACCTTCCTCCGCTCATCTGCCACAATGTGAGGCGCATACTTGGATAGCTCCGCAAATCTTGCCTCATACTCAAGTACACTCATTGACCCCTGGTCAACGTCAAAAACTCCTGCTCCATGCGGTCCTGCATGCTCTGGAATATACTTCGCCTTGAACAACGGACGAATTCAGTCCATGCACCTCCATAGCACCATCTTCAAACTGTGTGCGTAGTACAGAGGACCACCACACGTCGGCACGCTCCTGCAAAAGAAGGTAATAACATCTAAGATATATTCCAACCAATACCAATAAAACTCCTTAAAATCTATCTTTACCTGCAGCATATATAGTAGCTAAGGACACTCTCTCCTCTTCCGCACAACGAAGGGCACGAAAGATCTTCTCCGTCTCTCTAAGCCAACTCTCCGCAAGAATGGGATCACTCTCTCCCTTAAAGAAGGCGGGGTCATCCTCCGAAATCTTTCCATCATAGGCACTCCTCCAAAACTGCATCTTGAGCTGTTGCTCGTGCCTACAGTCCAAACATCTCTCAGATGACAACTCTTCCAGTTAACACCTTGAATAATTCTTGCTGCTACTACCGACCTGAACCTGCCCTGCGCCTGCAATGCCGCTGTAGTCTGAGCCTGAGTCTGCATCGCATGCACCAATCCTTGCATCAATGCTCCGTAGTCTACAGTGGTGGTGGGTGGCAAAGGTACACCATCTGGTCCTGACTGAGCCTGCTGATCACCCGCTGACTCATCACCTCGAGCCGGCCAGCTCCTCTACGTCCACGAGTCTCCATAGTCTGCAAAAAATAAGCTCTTATTTAATAACCTATCATTCTACATAACTTGACTAATTCTTTATGCAGACTTGAAATATAATACAACTACTATATTCTATTTATGTACATGTTCAACCTGGATTGCTCTGATACCACCTGGATTGCAGCGGAAGCGTAGTGGGCCCATAACCCACAGGTCCCAGGATCGAAACCTGGCTCTGATACCATTTGTGATGACCCAACCAGCAAACTGGTCCAACAACCGTGCCAGTTGTGTAGACTTCCCAAGAAGGTCACCCATCCTGGGACTACTCCCAACTGAGCACGCTTAACTTCAGAGTTCTTTTCCTGCTCGAGCTCTGAAAATGACTAGTCCGGGTTATTGGTAGTCTACTGATTTAGTCCATTAACATATTCTTATATGGGGTGTTACAATCTACCCCTCTTATTAAGAGACGTCCTCGTCGTCCTCACATATAGCACACAATCAAACCCCAGGCAGGCAGGATTCTAGAGGTGGCCCCCCACAAGCTCAGAGGTGGCTCCCACTAGTAGCACTTTACGTCATTATGGCTTCAAGAGGTGGCTCCCATAGCGTAGCACTTTGCCTGTGTGGCACTTAGTTCCTGCACTTTCCGGCTGGATAAGGCTCTGATACCATTTGTGACGACCCAACCAGCAAACTGGCCCAACAACCGTGCCAGTTGGTAGACTTCCCAGGAAGGTCACCCATCCTGGACTACTCCCAACTGAGCACGCTTAACTTCAGAGTTCTTTTCCATCTCGAGCTCTGAAAATGACTAGTCCGGGTTGTTGTAGTATGCTGATTTAGTCCATTTAACATATTCTTATATGGGGTATTACACATACATACTGTAATATTTTCAGTATTGTAACTAGCAAGGGTTTTCTTCCTTGTAGTGCCCCTCTTATGGAGGAAGACCTGTCGTGTTAGGAATTTGTATTACCCCTTGGTAAAGGGAAGACTTCTTGGGAGCAAGTGGGATGTAATATCTCTCAGGTTGAGAGAAGGCCAAGTGTTCTTGGCAGTTAGTGAAATCCCAAGTGGTTCTTGGGGACTAGACGTTGGACTTCCATGTGGAAAGTGCCGAACTAGGATAAAATTTATGTGCACTTTGTGTGATTGTTTCCGCCAAGTATTTCACTTGTTTCACACACTACACTAAGTACTAAGATCAATATTTAGTGTTATCTGTTTTTAGATAAATCTTTAAAGCTGCAAAGAAGTCCTATTGACCCCCCCCCCCCCCCCCCCCCTCTATGACATCTAAAGCTCCATCTAAATCCAACAAAATGGTATCAGAGCGGGTCTTCTCAGAAGAATCAAATGATTTGAAGAGATAGCAGCTGAAGCTCACACTATGAAGGACAGTCTGTACAAGGCCACCATTCTTCGATGGAGAAGATTACCAGTACTAGAAGATGAGAATGAAATGCTTCATCCGAGTCATAGATTATGATCTGTGGCAGGTAATTGAGCAAGGTGATTTTACTATACTTGCTGTGGTACTTTTGCTCTATCTATAGTTGATAAAAGAAATATGTCCCTAACATAAAGCTAAGAATTATTTTATATTGTGCATTATCTAAAAGGAATTAATAGACTATTTGCATGTAAAACTGCAAAAAGAAATGTTGGATAAACTGCAAGTAACATATGAAGTTACTGATAAAGTAAAAGCAAACTGGAATAGCTATTCTTGTTTCCCATATGAACAGTTCAAAATGCTACCTATTGAAAAATAACGAAATGTATAATAGATTCTCAAATATAATAGTTAGTTTTAAGTTCATTAGGATAAGCTCTTTCTAATGAAGAAACTGTCACAAAATACTCAGGTCTTAACTCAGTTATGGGCTCCTAAAGTAACTGATTGAATAAGCTCATGATCTTACTGAACACTCATAGATAAACTATTGGTTCTCTAATGGCTCATGAAATTATATGGAAAGATTTTTTGAAAGTTCATCAAAAAAAAACAAATACCAAATGCTTTGAAGGTAGCATATTCTTCTTCCTCTGAAGATTCAAAAGAAAGATCTGAAGACAGTGATGATGAAGCCTTACTGTCAAGGAAACTTCAGGAATTCATGCCAAGAAAAGAAGTTCGGCTCAAAAAGATATTTCAAAAAGGATAAAGAAGGAGCCAGTATGTTACGAATGAAATCAGCCAGGACACTTCAAATCAAATGTCTTTAGCTAAAAAAGATGATCCAGCTGAAAGATATGAGAAACAAAAAGGAAAATGATAAAAAGTTCAGAAGATATAAAAAGAAAGCAATGGCAGCAGCATGGATAATGAAGAAGCTACAAGTTCAGACTCTTTAAGTTTAGAATGAGAAGAAAAAGACCAAGTGATCTAGCCTCATAGCAGGACTAGATCAGGTAAATTCTGAAATCTAAATTACTTCATGTTCAGAATCTGATTTCGATAGTCTAGATGATAAATTTAATGAATTGTATGATAAATATAAAATAGTAGTCAAACAATGAAAATAGTTAAGTTAAATTTACTAAACCAAGAAAATCAAACACCTTTCTAAAATTGAAGTATAGAGATTAGGACAAATTTTAACTGAACTAAAAGATCAAATGAACTATTATGTAAAGACTAAAGGCTAAAAATAGTAAAATAATGGAACTTGAATCAAATGTAAATGAATTGAAGATGAAGAAAAATTAAGAGAAGAAAATAACTATTTAAAAGCTGTCATAGACAGAATTTCAAATTGTAAGACATTTTACTTGTAAAACTTAAAGGTGCTAGAATAGGTAAAAAGAAATATGGAGTAGGCTATACCCCTCTAGATAATGTAGAAGAAATTGTGTATCTTGAAAAATATCCAACCCTTAAATTTGTAAAAGAAAAAGAATAAAAATCCAAAAGGTTTAATCAGTATGCTTACAGACAAAATAGAAAACTAATAACACTACAAATTTAAGAATGCATATGATCTATGTGGTAGTTATTGTAATCATTAGGACACACAATTAGCACTTGCACTACTAGACATTTGCGTTGGATTCTAAAAACTAACCATCAAGGACCTAAGAAAATTTGGTACTAAAAATCTCAAGTTATTTTGTTTGCAAGGATGCCTAAGAGCATCCAAATGGTATTTTGACAGTGGTGCTCAAGGCATATAACGTGACAAAAATTATTTACAAGTTTTAGAAATGAAATTGGCCAAGTCACTTATGGTGATTATTGAAAAGGAAAAGTGTTAGAATGTGGAACAGTAGGAACAAACGAAAAAGATTTAATAGACGGTGATATGTATGTTGAAGGTTAAGCACAATCTCATTAGTATCAGTCAACTTTGTGACAAAGGTCACTTGGTAAAGTTTCAGAACGACAAATGCATTATTCAAAAGATGGAAAAAATAGTCTTTGAAGCTCAAAGTGTTAAGAATTTGTATACCTTACAACAAGCAGGGCTGAAAGAATAGATTTGTGCCTTGTAACTACTAAAAATGAAGAGACTGATTTATGGCATAGAAGACTAGACATGCAAGCACTTCAGTGATTAGAAATTAATCAAACATGGTCTATTGAAGGACTTCAAAGCTGAAAATGAAGAAATATGGAATCTATACAGCTTGTGTAAAAGGAAAGCAAACAAAAACATCATTTCAGTCCAACATTGGTGACAACCTCCGAACCATTAGAACTTATTTCACATGGATTTGTTTGGACTTATAAGAACAATAAGTCTTTCATGAAGGTATACGGCTATGTAATTGTGGATGATTATCAAGATATACTTGTGTTCATTTTTGGAAGCCAAATAAGAAACATTTTCAGCTTTTCTAAAGTTCAGCAAAATAGTATAGAAGAATAAAATATCAGATAATCATTATTAGATCTGATCATGGTGGAGAATTCAAGAATGAAGAGTTTGTCATTCTATGAAGAAAATGGCACAGAACACAACTTCTCTGCACCAAGAACACCTCAACAAAATGGGGTAGTAGAAAGAAAAATAGAACACTGTTGGATAAGGCTAGAATAATGCTTACCCTATATAATTTACCAAGATACTTCTGGGCCAGAGGCAGTCAACATAGCCTACTACATCATCAAAGGTACATGATCAAACCAATTCTGAAGAAGACACCTTTGAGCTATATAAGGAGAAAAAGCCAACATCAGTCACCTTCGAGCCCTTTGGTTATAAGTGTTCCATTTTGAATAATGGTAAAGATAATTTAGGAAATTAGATGCTAAAAGGATGAAGGCTTTTCTACTAGGATATATTTCAAAACCTAAAGGATACAAAGTATTCACATAAGAACTTTAACTATAGGACAGTCAGTTCATGTTCTATTTCATAAAATTAACCCTTCTATTAAGAATAAAAAAAGAAGAAGATGTTGTTGAAGAATGGTGCAGGGATCTGGAATAGACTTCTCTTGAAGAAAAAGAGGAAGACAAGGAAGATCCACCAATAGAAGAACATCACAACAAGAAGAAGAGTATGAAGGACTACCTATATATTAAGGTATCACAGAGATCATCCGAGAGAGAATATTATAGGTGATCCTCAAGGCAGGGTAAGAACAGAGGTATGAATGTTCCCTATGACTACACTGCATTTGTTTTCTCAGATTGAGACTAGGACAATCAATGATGCACTGACAGATGAATCTCAATGTAGCAACCTGAATTTTTCAAACAATAAAAATGCAATAATATAAAAAGAAAATTAATTAAATTAATTAAAAATCAAGAAAAGAGAATGAAATAAACCCATTAAACGAAAAGGAGTAATGGGCTTTGTTAAATAGACCCCACAAAATTTATTGGGCCAAAATAAGGATTTTAAAAGGGGAATAATAGTGAAATATCCTAAATTAGTAACTTAAATATTACATAAATAAAAAAGGGCAATAAATCAGTAAAATAAGTGATTTGGGTTGGATTTAGATTCCTAACCCTACCCTAATAGCTTGGCCACAATTTAGCTCCCATCCTACCCAAATAGGAAGTGGAAAGCTAGAAAGAGGAGAAAAATAGGAAATCCTAGAATTAATAGGAGTTAGAGTCCTATAAGGAAATAGAAATGGAGGAGCTTAAATACTCTCCTAAATCCCCCATGGCTGGCCTTAGCTCGTTGCCAAGGGTTACTGGATGTGGAGAGGAACCAGTAGGAAGAGAACTCGTGGGGAGAAGGCTGCTCAAGCTCTCAACCCGTGTTCTTCAAGTTTTTAGCCCTAGAAGAGGAAAATGAAATCAAAGGTAGGCATTCTCACGAGCAAACCTAATTAACTTCTCTGTAGATTGTTCCAAGCATCAGGGACATAGCCTCTTTTGTTTCATAATTTTTTCGTTCACCCAATCTTTTATGTTTCATTTTTGAAGTTCTGCAATCCCCTTGACTCCGACCCATCATGTAAATTTATATCTTCTTGAATACTCTATCCCATGCCACGAAATTTTTACTGGTGATACTGATGATTGTTTGGAATCTTCACCCCCTAAAGCCCCAATTTTCATCCATCCTACCTCAAGAATTAATTCTTTTACCTCGACTATTCATTGTTCCCTATTCTTCTTAAATACTCATGACTAAAGCATGTCGAAACTATGTATTTTTCAAATTCATAATACTGTAAGTACTCTTGCATATCTGGAGTTTTTAAACTAGTTCATGAATTTCATCAACTATACATTTAGTTATGAATTTTGAATCACCCTGTATCAAATAGGGCAACTTGGACCGCAATCCAAGGGCTGCCCTTTTTCCCGCTTGGACACAGGCGCAGGACCTGAGAACGCGATGGCCTGATAGGTCGCATTCTCTCAAGGCCATCACGAAGTACTAACCTGTCACGTTCTAAATGCGATAGGCACTGCCGTCGTGATCTGACAACCAGATCTGACACCCGTCGCGATCTGTGTATGACTCTGTCGCGTTCTGATCTGACCCTGTCGCGACCCTCACTGGGGTACGTCGCAATCTCAGAATTTTGCATGAAAACCCCTGATTTGTGATGCTCTAACTGTTTACAATGTCTATACCTTATTAACAGTCATACACGCCGTAAATACATCTGTTATAAAATAAATGTATATTTGGAGAGATTTAAAATACTGCACATGACCACTTTCTATCTATGATTTCTCTTACACATGTGCACGCTTGAACCTCTTTATGGCTTAACTTGGCATGAAATATCTCATAATACATCTGGTAATTTATCTCAATTTTATATTTAAAATTTCCCTATTTTAAATGGACTTATCTTCGTTTCCCACACATGTTTTGGGAATACCGTTAACGACGCTCCACTGTTCTAGAATTCCTCTAGAACGTCGGGTACTTGTTTCTTTATATACACTTTTTTCTTAACTGTATGAACTCTCCTCCGTCGGATCCTCCTTCTGCCGGACTAGTGAATCCTTGTTCAAGGCCTCCGTAAGTCTCCTCTGTCCATGGATTCCCACATGGTCGACGAGCTGGTTGTACCCTAACACCTATGATACACTTTATGGATCACATGATCCAAACAGCTATTAGAAGTTCGCTCTTATCTTAATCACGCCGGACCTCTGGACTTGTGCATAACATGCCGGCGGAAGGGTAGTGAATTCCACCTGACTGCCAACACTAATCGCGCATGTTGTGCAATTGTTACTAACGCCCGTTTACTCGACGTTTCATGTGCAATGTCCCTTAGTTCTATCTATACTCTACTCGCTCATCTATTCTCGTTCATTCTACTATCTCATCTATTCATCTAGTGCTCTTGTCCATTTCTTGATACTCTGTATTGGCCATTGACTGATTGTCTAAAGATAAACAATATAACCAATGCTTGGCAATATATAAAGGGTCCGTCTTGTCCTGGGATGTGCACCCGAAAGTGCTATTGCCCATCGGAGTTAAATGACTAGAGTGTTTGGCATTACACTCGAGTGCTATCTATCTCGACTATCTAAATGACAATCAAAGTTCTATATTCTCTTGTTGTCTACATTACATCAAAAGTGCTATACTATACTCGTTGTGCTATTGATATACTTGTGCTAATGTGCTATGGCCATCTTGCTATTGTGCTATACTCGACGCTTGTGCTATATTTAAACTTGTGCTATTTTAATTTTGTGCTATTCATGCTATCTCTTACATTACTTGACTCTCTTGGTCTATCATTAGTTACTTTACCTTTTTAAATACATTAATCATTTAAAGCCTGCTTGATCCTGAGATTTAAGTCTACTGGGCGTTATCGCTCACCCTGCGTTATTTGCCGTTGTGTTCTCAGTGAGACCGAGGATGAACCTGACACTCAAGAGGACGGGAATGACCAAGAGTGAAGTCAAGAGTACCCTAGCGTCTTATTATTATGATAGAGTCTTAGTTTAGTCCTTTGCTTTATTTCAAGTAATTGGGTCCTATAGAATGGCTCTGATATTTAGTGGTTTAACTAGGACATTTAGAAGTTATTAATGACAAGAATATGCTTAGTGTTTATTTCTTGTTTAATGGTAGATGTCTTAGTACTCACTCTGTACCCGTTTTTTGCAACTGCCTCGCGTTCCGATATTTCGCGTCGGGGATGACTTTTGTGGTATCATAGCCTATGTTATTCTTAAGTATAGGATGATCTAGGTTGACCACCCTCGACTAGAGTCAATTACCCTACCCATGTGAGATGTGCTTAGAACCATGGGTAACTAGCTAAAATGAACTCACACCCAACAAATTAAACTTCACATCAATATCCTAATAACAAGTTACTTTTTTAGGAACTAAAAACAAGATGACTGCTAACATGCTCAAATGAGGGGCATGCAACAAAGCATCCACGAACTCACACGTGCCATCATGCAAGCTACCTAAGGAGGTGGAAACCGTGGTGGTGCAGGCGGCTGCATCGTAACTTAGGAGTCTGAACCCACCTAGTTCAGTGGATCCACAGATCCGGATGAGGCCGGGCATTGGCTAAAGAGACGAAAAGAATTTTCCATGTTATGCAATGTGCAGTAGGGATAAGCTGCTACTGGCTACATTCCAGTTAGAGAAGGACGCCCGCGCTTGGTTGGAATCGTAGAAGCAACCAGAGCTAATGGTCAATTTACTTGGGCTGAATTCAAAGAAGCATTCAATTCCAAGTATTTCTCGGAGCTTGTCCAAGAGAAGAGGCTGCGGAATTTGCTGCTCTTAACCAGAGGAGTTTGACTGTGGCCGGGTATGAAGCCCAATTTTCAAGACTGGCACGTTATGCTGCAACATCTGGTAAATACTGAAAAGATGAAGGCTAGGCACTTCCTCAATGGCCTTAACCTCCGTACATTACTCAACTAGCCCCTCTCGACATACAGACCTATGCCGAGATGGTAAAGAAAGCTCAGCTACTAGAAGATGCTACGAACTTCACTGACCGTATCAAAGGAAAGTTCGTAAAAGTGGAATGACGTCTGGTCCATCATCTGCTAGCCGGTCCACGATAAGAAGTGTCTCTTCACCATCACGGAGGGACCCAGCCAGAAAGGAAATCCAAAGCTATTGTTCCCAACACTCTAGTGAAAAGCACTGCAAGCACTGTGACAAGCCAGGTCACACAGCAGATGAATGCTGGAGGAAAGTCGGCGCATGTCTGCAACTGTGGAAGCCCGCGAGCACCGCATCCCCGTGCCCGCTACTGAGGAAAATGAAAGGTTCCCAACGTGCCTAAGAACATGGCAGACTGCAAGCCCTTCTTGATGAGAACCCACTGAGGAAGGTGGCATGGTAGAAGGTACCCTACAGTTTTCTCCTTATTTAGCCATTTGTTTTATTTGATACTTAAGCAACTCATTCATTCATATCTCAAACTTTTATGATACTCTGAATGCTAAACCTATATCTATGGGATGTGAGTTCTCTGACACAACACCACTAGGAGAAAGGAGAATTGAACAATACTTCCCTTCTGCCGATGTAATGACGGAGACCATACCCTAAATGGCCGACCTGGTGTGTATGCCCATGGAAGGCTATGATGTCATTTGGGAGCCGACTGGTTGTCCACTTTCGGGAAAGTATCGATTGTAAGAAAGGGAAAGTTACCTTTAGTGATTTCCCTAAGTGTCCTTCACTGGGATTAGACATAAGAGACGGATGTCTCTAATCTCTGCCATAAGGCCCACGACATGATAAGGAAAGGTTGCTTTGCTTTCCTCGCGGCCGTAATAGTTGAAAAGAAGGTTCTAAAATAGAAGACATCCACATAGTCCAGGATTACCCAATGTATTTCCCGAAGATCTTCCAGGGATTCCCCCGAACGTGATGTCAACTTCTCCATTGAGTTGATCCCTGAGCTGCCCCTTATCGCGTCAACCGTACCGTATGTCACCTGCCGAGTTAAAGGATTTGAAGGCGCAACTGATGGAGCTATTAGAGAAGGGGTTGATCAGACCAAGTACTTCCCCATGGGAGCACCTGTGCTATTCGTTTAGAAGAAAAAGTGGATCGATGAGACTATGCATCGACTATCGTCAACTCAATCAACTACCATCAAGATAAGTATCCATTGCCTTGGGTCGATGAATTTTTCGACCAAATATCTGGAGCTCAATATTTCTCCAAGATCGATGTTCGATCTGGCTATCATCAAATGAGGATCAAGGATGACAATTTCTTCAAAACGACTTTCAAGAGCAGGTATAGACACTATGAATTCATCGTTATGCCTTTTGGTCTAACCAATGCCCCTGCAGCCTTTATGCAACTCATGAACAATATATATCGGCCATACCTTGACAAGTTTGTGGTCGTCTTCATCGACGATATCCTTATATATTCAAAAAACCAAAGAAGAACATCTGAAGGTAGCACTGCAAGTCTTGCGAGACAACAAACTATATGCAAAGCTGAGCAAGTGTGAATTCTGGCTCGAGAAGTGTTCTTCTTTTGGCCATGTCATCTCCAAGGACGACATCTCCGTTGATCCCTCCAAAGTTGAAGTTGTACTCAATTGGGGAAGACCAACCAACGTCACAGAAATCAGATTTCTTATGACTGGCTGGCTACTACAAGGCTTCATAAAGGACTTCTCAAAGATCGACGTTCCTCTCACGAGTCTGACACGAAAGGAGAATCCCTACTCATGGAGCAAAGAGTGTAGAAGAGTTTTTAGACTCTAAAAGATTGTCTTACCTCAGCACCTATTCTTGCTCTTCCAATAGATGGGAAGGTTTCTCTATCTATACCGATGCCTCAGGATTGGGCTAAGTTGTGTATTGATGCAGAAGGAGAAGGTCATTGCCTATTCTTCAAGACAACTGAAGACACATGAGGTCAACTATCCTGTGCATGATTTAGAGTTGGCTGTCGTAGTCTTTGCCTTAAAATCTGGAGACATTATCTATATGGAGAGCAATTCATTGCCTACTCATACCATAAGAGCTTAAAGTATATATTCTCCCAGATGAACTCAACATGAGACAGAGAAGATGGCTAGAATAACTAAAAGATTTCGACTTCTACATCCAATACCATCCAGTCAAAGGAATTTCATGGCTGATGCTCTTAGTAGAAAGCCATGGCATCTGTATCGAGTCTAGTTCTTGGCGAGATGCAACTACTGGAACAATTCGCAAGGCTAGAGTTGAGTATTGAACATAGGGATGATCGAGTCTTGGTTGCCAACATCAAGATTCAATCTGACATGCTGGAAGAATTAAAGCCCCACAAGATAGTGATCCATTCTTTCGCATCTAGGTATCCTTAGCTAAAAGACCAGACTTTTCTATGACCGAAGATAGAAGGCTAGTATTTCAAGGAAGGACATGCGTCCCCGACAATGAAGAACTGAAGAGAAGGTTAATGGATGAAGCTCACCAGACAAAGTACACTATTCATCCTGGAGATACGAAGATGCATCAAGACATGAAAAAACGTTTGGTGGACAAACATGAAGAAGAGGTAGTCGAACATGTTGCTCACTTGCCTTACCTGCCAACAGGTAAAGGCGGAACACCTGCGCCCTGCTGGCATACTCAGACCCTTAGATATTCCGGAGTGGAAATGGGAAAGTATTGGCACGGACTTCATCATGAGGTACCCAAGACTCGTGTGGACTTGATGCCATATGGTCATTGTCAACTGATTAACCAAATCTGCTCACTTTCTCGCTATAAAGAGTAAGTGGTCGTAGAGATACTAGCTCCTATAGTCAAGGAAATAGTGAGACTGCACAGTTCTTGTGGATGCCCGTTCCACGCCCCCGGCGAGCACTTGCTGTCTCCGGAGGTTCCCAAACGTTGCCGCTCCCTCGTTGCCGTTGGATGATGGCTAGTTGACCTCTTCTCCGCTTGTTGGCTTTACCTTTGACTAAGTTGACTAGAGAGGGAAATAAGAAAACTAGCAAGTAAATGAGGGAGGTGATCGCCAGGCCTTACCTGTGCCCAAGGAAGGTTATAATCGCGTTGGTGACGTAGCCTCTCGCAGCGGTGGATGATTGGGCTCCACTTCTCCTCTTCGGTCGGCCAAGAGAAGAAGCTCCACGGTCTCCTTCAAGTGTTCTTGCCACAAGAAAAAACTCTATTAGACTTGGGAAGTGTGGTAAACATCCAAAACAGAAAAGAAAATGCCCAAAGGAGAGCCTCGTACCAGTTGCGGGCTTGAGAAAAGGGGTGGCTAAGTGTTATGACCACCTTCTTTCCTCCATTTTTTGGTTGGAAAACCCATTTTGGGTGTGTAAGAAGGTGCCCTACATGCCTAGGGTGTGTGTGTGTGTGTGAAGCATGCAAGGCTAAAGGATAGAAAAAAGGGAAAGAGAGGAAGAAGAGAGAGATGATCCTCGTTGCAGTGGTTGGCAGCAGCTTGGTGGGCTCCTCCAGCTCGGGGTGAAGCTCCTGGACGTCCCAAAGGTTGAAAGAAGAAGAGGAAGCAAAGGTGGAAGCTCTCTATTTTTCTCTCTCCTCTCTCAAAGCATTAAGCTAGCTCGTCCAGCCTCTCCCCCCTCACTTAGAAGGCCAAGGAGTGACCTATATAGGCAGTGGGGACGGAGCTAGTGAGCACTAGATGCTCAAGTGTGATAACACACTTAAACATGTGGCAATCCATGTGTTAAGCTTGAACACAATGAGAGGGGGCCATGTAGGACTTTACTAGGTCAAGGGGGGTGCCAAGGTGGCCCTATTTGCTCGTTGGGAACGGCCCATGCGCTGCATGCCGAGGAGAGGGCGTTTAGTGGCTGGAATCTCGGGCATTGCGTAGACCAAGTAAACCAGGTGGACGTCAAACGATGCTGCCGCCAACCCCATGTAGACATCAACACCGGTGGACGCCAACCTGAATCGGCGTCAGGGTCTGTGCCACCAACCACAGGTCAGCGGTAGTCGATGTTGCTGTCTACATGGAATCCGAGGCAAGTCAACAAGTGATCAAACCAGGCCTTATTGGGCCATAACCACGCGAAGATGGGCCAAATCTCGCGTCTACAAATGCCCCTCCGAGACATCCGATCTTGCAAGGGAGAAGAGCGGACTAAAAGGTTGGTGTCTCGGAAAACAAAGGACGCAGAGATTTAATGGAAGGGCCATCTCTGAGGATAGGAAATCTAGCAAGCCACACGAATGAGTTAGGCTAGAAGCAAATGACGAATCGTCTGAGAGACAAATGTGGGTAAGAGGAAGGTGATCTACCTGTGTAACTACAACTGCAACCTAACGTTAGGGTCCTGGAATTGCTGTGTAGGACTTTGACTAGTTTCTGGTGTTGTCTGAGTCAAAGGAGTTGTAATAGATGGTTGAATCAAGGAAATCTCACAACCGGAGTCCTTTTTGGTCCAGCTGACCTAATAAGGACGTCTGTCTAAATTTAGGGGGTCGGGAGACGAGGGATTGATTGATCTCTCAAAGGTTATCAAAAGATTCTAACTGGATCAACTTTTGGAAAGCCGGAAGTCCAGAATTAAGCTCATGACTGGCGAATGGTTCACATGAACTCAAGAAGACTGGAATGATTACTTGTGATATGCACGGTGGGACAAGTGGAGATGGGGGGGGGGGGGCAACAAAGACCCGATATTCAGCTTGGATATTCGAGAAAGTGGTGCTAACCCGGTAGGCCACTTGAGCTGGGGAACCACAGAGCAATTGAGGAAAATCTCCTCTCTTTTTTTTTGAGTTAGTAAGAGAATGTTAGCAGTGAAATCCTAAATGCATGTTGGTGTGGGTTCCCTATCTAAAATGCAAGTTAGAACCAAAGGAAATTTTAAGGCCATATGCATAACATGGCTTCCTTATCGATCGGAACGTCCACGAGCGTGAACTCGGGGATTTTAAGCGAAGTTCCAGGGCATCTAAGCACCCGGCTGGCCAACGGGGAGGTACTTCCCAAGCCAAGGCCAAGTGCGGGCCTTCTCCTGGTTGTTTAACCTGATGAATGCGATTACCCTGGACATGAGGAGCTTCATTGGAGCGTGGAATCTGAGCTTCATGGTGGTGCTGGCGAAGAACATGAAGGAGATGTGGTGGGGATTTGACGCATTGGGGGCGCTCGTGGAGCGGTGGCCTCCACACACACACACGTTTGTGTTTTTCAGGGATTCGAGGCGAGTGTGTTGCTCGGGAGGTGGAGTTGTTCTTGGGTTGGACGGTGCCTGCAGTACGACGAGACGACCCCTCTTTTCCTGTGGGAAGAGATCCTCGCGGATGTCGTATGGGACAAGAAGGAGGTGTTAAGAATGACGAACAAGCACGAGATCTTCCTAGACCGGCTGGCCTGGTGGCTGATCCAGCATGCGAAGGAGATTGGCAGAGAGAGAGAGCGACCCGGGGATTGAGGGGCACAAAGAGCTGTACAATAAATTTCTTCTAGATAATATTCTAGATTCCCTCCAAGGGACCATTCCCTGACTCTCTCAGAATGGTTCCAAATTCATCACAAGAATTGTTGGGCCCCATTCATTCAGATGGAGATCAAGATGGCCAGGCACTTCCAATTCTTCAACAACTATAGATATGTCCATCGACTCCCTGAGGTCCAATACAGTCAATTTAAGCAGGCCATCAGTGCACTTGGTTCAGCCGTAGCCTACACTGAAGCTGTCCAAGTCGATTTTGCCACCCTTCAGGTGCCAGAGGAAATCTTGCTTCCACCTATTCACTCTTTGGTAATGGAATCAACTGTTGGGTCAATAATTTTTAAACGTTTTGCCTGAGTTATGGGCCGAATTAAGATACAGAAGGGCTTTCTGGTTGCGTTTCATAGATTTCTCTTCAGAGAATATCAGCAGGTCATGTCAATGCTGAGGTTCTTGCTCCCATTCTATCAGAATGTGAGAGGTTAACCCCTTCAGCTTGGGCCAGATTTTACCCTCTCTCTGCTCAGCAGCTGTCAGATCTTAATGAATCCCAGGCCAGGGAAGGTCACCCTCCAATTTCTGCAGCTACATTCTTGGACATGAATTCTATTCACTTGGTCCAGGATCCTTCCGGACTTGGGTTGAAAGATATAAAGTCTATGTAGCCCTTTGTCAGGAGTTGAAGGCCAAGCAGAACCTCTATCCCATTTCAGTTGATCAATTCCTTGATTGTGCCAGTTTTGGGACAGTGACATTCTACAAAGTCTCCCTTGATACAGATGCTTATGCAAGTTTCCTTGATGAACAGTTAGCTCTCCATGTCAAGAAGATTGCTCCCTCCATGGGACCAATGTACTCTCCTGCTCCTGGTGTCTTTCGTCAAATGTTTGAGAAGCAGGAAGAGCAGGCATGGGAAACCATTTCTCAATATGCGTCCCTCCTCTCTCCTGCCTTTTATCTCCCTGTACCTCCACAGCATTAATTGAATACAATTATTGTCTTTTTTCTCATTCAGATGTTTTTCTCTTCTTTGTCCTTCCTTGTATCTTTTTTGCTTAATGACAAAAGGGGGAGAACTATTGCAAGCTCTGAAATACATATGGTGAACTATTGCAAACAATTTCAAAATTTAAAGGTAGACTTATCTGTGTTATTTGCTGAAGTTTGTTGAAGTTTTGTCATCACCAAAAAGGGAGAGATTGATGAACAGTCTATCCCCATGTAATTTAAATAATTACATTTCTATTTTAGTGATTAACAAAACCATGTCATTTTGATAAATATCAAACCCTTGATTAAGGTCACTAACCTATTTTCTACAAGTCTTAAGCACAGGAAATAAGATCAAAGGAAACAAGCCAAAACAGGTAAGAATCTTCATAGTGTAGAAGCATATTTTTCTAAGTACACATCGGTTTCTTTTATAAATCATAACGATTACAGTAGAACTGTAATGATTCCTTTAGTAATCATAATGATTTGCTTTGTGCATCGACTTCTTAAGTAATCATAAGGATTCCTTTAGTTCTCATAACGATTTGCTTTGCGCATCGACTTCTTAAGTAATCAAAGGATTCCTTAGATCTCATAACGATTTCCTTTACACATCGACTTCTTAAGTAATCATAAGGATTCCTTTAGATCTCATAACGATTTGCTTTGCGCATCGACTTCTTAAGTAATCGTAACGACTCCTTTAAGCGATCGCAACGATCTTGCCATCGTAATGATTTCTTTATTATCGTAACGACTTCTTTATTGTCGTAACGATTCCTTTAGTCATCGTAACGATTTCTTTATTGTCGTAACGATTCCTTTAGTCATCGTAACGATTTCAGTATTGTCGTAACGATTCCTTTAGTCATCGTAACAATTCCTTATTGTCGTAATGATTCCTTTAGTCATCGTAATCATTTCTTTATTGTCGTAACGATTCCTTTATTATCGTAACGATTCCTTTAGTCATCGTAACGAATTCCTTATTGTCGTAACGATTCCTTTAGTCATCGTAACAATTTCTTTAGTGATCACAACGATTCTTTTATATCTCATAACAATTTGACTATATCACCTTGATCACAATGATTCTTTCATATCTCATTACGATTGTTGTTAAGTGACAACGATTTGGTTGCATAATGATTTCATAAGTCATAAATGCATCGATTTCATATTAATCAACTTGACATATGACTTATCCTTTCAAAGGGTTGAATAGTCAAAGTCTTCTCACATATCCTTCTGTTAGCTGTGCATTTAATGAAGACTGAACGTATCACTGCATATATGCAGACGATATCGTCCATTATCGTGTCTATCCTGTATGCATCCTTCAGAACAGCAAAATAGCATTACTATTTTGATGAATATTCACACTAATGTTGACTGACAACAAGAGACAGTCCAGCTGTCTATTATTCTAGCTTACTTTGTGTGCAGGTCCCTGTCAGCTATTCATCTCACAACGTTGGACCTTATAGAAGCCAAAGGACACTTCAGAAGATCCTATCTCTTTGCGTGTTCAAATGGATAAAGCACTGTTGACTGGAAGCTTCCAATTGCCACTCAGTCTAACGTCCTCCAAAAGCTAGAGACAACGGATACTTCAATGTTTAGATTTCAAATTGAAGGTTTATATATTGAAGAAAGTAACTCCAGAAGAAAGACAGACAAATAGAGAACGACAGTCACCACAAAGAGAAACTCTCTGATCATCAAATCTTCTGCGAGTTCTCAAGAAAGAGCCAAGCCTCATTCCATTAGATTAGCTCTTTGCTCTCTGCATTGTTTGTAGATTTTCGAGAGAGCTTGTTCTGTTCTGAGAATGAGCTTTTATTTGTAGATCTCATTGCTCTCAGTCCCTAAGCTTCAGATCTTGGCTTGTCAAAGCTTGATCTAGGGGCTTAATTCTTGCTTACTTGCTTCTGTGCGTGTTCCCTTCGTGTGTAAGGAAGACCTGGTGGAATCCAGGGTGTGTGTTCCCTTCTGTTGTGAAGGAAGACCTGGTGGGGCATCCAAGGTGTTTGTATTTCCCTTCGTGTGAAGGAAGACCAGCTGTGGCTGGGTGTAAGGGTCCTTAAGGGGGACCGTACCCTTGGTAGTGAAATCCTGAGATATTGCTCATGGACTGGATGTAGGACTCCTAAGGAAAGAAGATCTGAACCACGATAATTATTGTGTTGTGTGATTGTTGATTATTCTAACTATAACTAACATGTAATGTTTGCGGAATCCCAATATGGTAATCTAGAAGGGGGGGTTGATTAGATTACTACCAATAAAAGTATGAAAACAACCCTATTTCAATCACAACAAACTCTTTTGAATTTTATGTAGAAACAACGTGAGACTTAGATGTGTTGACGATGTGTAGGTGAGTTAGCAATCTATATAGTGCGTGAATGCAACGTGCCTATCAAGCATCTAACGTGAAAATCATTCAAACCACAAGACACGAAGATTAACATGGTTCGGAGTACACAAATCGTGTATCCTACGTCCACGGCACACACACACATAGAGAAAACTGCTTATCAGCGAGTTCGGTGACTACAACTCACACACACGTGTTTTCTGATGTGCATCCACGATCAGAACAACACACACACGTGATCTCAAGCACAAGGATCACTTGAATCACCACAACACACACACAGATGGTAGAAATATGAAAACAGAGAGAGTTCTGAGTGAGAGAATAAATCCTGGTGAAGAACTCTTCTGAGAATGCCTGGAGGAAGTTCAATCTTCGACTTGAATGCTTTGAGTCGATGGAGAAGGTTGAATCCTCGACGTTCTTCTTTCAGGAACTGTTGGATCGACGGATCTTTAGGGCTCTGTGCAGCAGTCTGAAGCAGGGCAGCAGCAACTCTTGTGAAACTTGGAGTAGCTTTAGGGTTTTTAGTTGTGGCTGCTTCTCTGTGAAATTTCCTTCAAAGAGGTGTTTAAATATAGGAGTTCTCACATGGAGTAACGTGAGAGTTGGAAACACCTCCTACGATAACTTAGAAACTTTCCGTATTTTGAATTGTACTCCGTCTATCGATAGGTCTTGGCCATCTGTCGACAGGCGACAGTAAGACAGAAGTATGGATCTTCAGCTCTGTGAGATCTGTCGACAATCGAAGACCATCTGTCGACAGATATGCTCTTTTGTGTAAACGACAGAAGTCTGGATGTTCTGGACTGTGAGATCTGTCGACAGCCGATCTATCATCTGTCGATAGATGAAGACTTTCTGAACTATGGGTCTTCTGGCAGACCACACCTGTGAGATCTGTCGACAGGTCTTTTGTGTCTGTCGACAGGTAACCTTGTTTTTGCTTTTTGTGATCTTTTTCACTTGCTTGGAGAGAGCTTGACTTTGTGCATTTGTACCTACATGATGAAACATGTAAAACTAAGTATTTTGAATACACAAACAATCAAGTATTGCATTAGTTTCTATTTCATGTGTACATGTACCAAACCTCAATTGAAGTTATCATCATCAAAAACATGTTGCTATAAATGTTTGAATGAAAAATCCAACATTCTCCCCCTTTTTGATGATGACAAAATTATCAATTAATGCACATTGAGGTTTCTCCCCCTTTTGACAACATCTAAAAGCATTCATCAGACAAACATATAGACAAACATGGAACATGGCACTGTGAATTCATTGATTTGAAGGAGGCATACACAGTATAAAAAGTTGTTTGACTGAGAGTAAACATGAAAGGGAAAGAAGATACATGACCACAAAGTGAAATAAAAGGACCATAAGACTCAGACAAGACAGGACATAGACACTACGTGAAGACCCATTCCTAGACATAAATCCTATCTAGGCAGCATCATCAGCAGGCGGAGCTGGAGCCTGACGAGTCTTATGCATCTCGGTCTGAAGCCTTGAAAGACGGAGCTGGAGCTGGACTTGAGTGTCTGCAAGTGATTCCAGACTCGAATCCACTGTGTCCAATCTTGTATTCAACTTCTCAAATCCAGTGGTCATCTGTAGCTGTAACTGTGCAAGCAAATCTCTAATGGATGGTTGAGCTGGAGCATCACTAACAATCTGAACGCCCGGCATACCATGTGAGTCAGACTGGGAGGCTTCATCCTCATCATCTTCAGCATCATCAGCAAGATTCTCATCTTCGTCTTCAACATTCTCCCCTACGGCATCAGCAGGTGCTTTACCCTTAAGCTCCAGGGTAACAACTCCATCAACAAGCTTGTATCCCATGCGATGTGCTGCAGTGAGATCAAAGCTGTTGCGAGAATTTAGCTCTATGCACTCACTGTCTGGAATGTCAATGCCGATGAACCTCATGAGGGAGGTAAGTGGACAGGCAAAGGGCATCGACCTCCGGGGTTGGTAAAATGTTTTTTTGATAAGACTAAGCATCAGAAGTGGGAGATTAATCGGTTCACAACTGAGAAAGAAGGTGAAGAGAGATTTGTGAACATCGGTGACCAACTCCTGACTGCCATGTTTAGGCGCAATCATGGTAGTGAATATGTGGTGGATCATCCTGATCAATGGAGGAAATGAGTTTGCATTGAGTTTAGAGATTTTCTTGGTGCCATCATAATCCTCAAGTGTGAGGAGAGGGTAGTAGACAGAGGCATCCTGTTTGTGGCTTAGGATATCAACTCCAGAATTGGGGATTTGAAGGGCTGTGCAAAGAAGATTTTTAGTGAGTTGAAAAGTGGTGCCCTTGACGGTGGTAAAGAAACGATTATCTGGAGTGAAGCCAAGGTGGTTGTAGAAGTCACGAACGGCAGAAGGAGAATACCGTATGTGACGGTAGAGAAATGGAGTCCAGCCCTGATTGTCGAATAGGGGTTGGAGATTAGGAAACATGACGGCCAAAGACTCAAACTCTACATACCGTTGCTGGACAAACTTGGTATGCGTCCCCTTTGAGTGGGTGAGGTGAAGATGGGGAGGCACCATAAGCTCGGGAAGATGATCGTACTGATGCTTTGTCCTGCGTTCAGCCTCAGCCCCGTCGGCCCAAGAAGAGGAGGGACGGCGGCGAGAAGCTAGTTTCTTGGACGGCCTGGAAGACATGAGGAAGGCTAGAAGAAGAAGGATGAGCGTGAGAGAGAGACGTGGGTGAGGGCTCGGATGAGAGGAAGGAAGACCAGAGGAAGGTAGGGTTTTCCCGTTCAGAACAGGGTTGGAGATTTGGAGGGGAGGTGGAGAGGGTTTTGGTGGTAGGAGGAGAAGGGTTCCTATGGATGCCTTTTTATAGAAAGAGGAGGGGATTTTAAAAGGCAAGTCCCACCAAAAAAGCCCCAAACGGCGTGCCCGTTGGACTTCCCAAACCGGGTCTGCCGCCGGTTGTCGACAGATGACAGGGGATCTGTCGACAGATCCTGCAGAGTTTCTGCCAGTGATTTTTGATGTGGATTTTAAAGAAAGAAATGGGAGCATTGGTTACATGAGGCATATTTGTAAGGTGTAAGATGGGTAAATACATATTGTAACCTATCATTGTCATGGACATTAAGGCGCTCCCACTTACCTAAATGGTTTAAACATAATACCCAAGGGACTTAAAGTTAGAGCATTAAGAGAACATTTTCCATTCGTGAGAAAAGACAACATTACCCTTGGTTGATTAAGGACATTGTAGACCAACACTATCCCAAGCTTATGAGGATCAAATGATGATTGAAATAAATGTCTAAACTTCTGGATAGCCACAGACACTACATGACCTTTAGATTTGAGACACTTTGGAGGCTTCACACTATTTCATTTTTTCTTTGCTTTCAAGACAAGAATGCAATGGGAAAAGTGATATTCAAGATAACTTCACACCTTTTGACATGAGGATAGACATGACAAGTGCCCGTACCCCCAGTTACTTAGTTTAAGTTTCCATTATACCGTTGTATAGAGATAATGAGTTTGTTTTTTGACACGAGGGAAGACATTTGTGATGCCCGTCTCCCCGGTTACTCAGCAAGACCCATCATAGCTCTACCT
Organism: Colocasia esculenta; assembly: GCA_014218235.1. NCBI lineage: Eukaryota > Viridiplantae > Streptophyta > Magnoliopsida > Alismatales > Araceae > Colocasia > Colocasia esculenta. The sequence goes on along the minus strand of CM024763.1, from coordinate 98,930,095 downwards.
TTATCCCAATTTTTGTTTTTAAATGATGGTGAATATATTTTTCTGAAATAGGTAGCTTTTCTCCATTTTTAGCTTAAACTTAAGATCAAGGAGATGTATATGATGATCCTTCAGTTCAAAACATAAAGTTCAAGGACCATAAGATTTTTTCAATAAGATTGAGCATGGAAATGTCAACAAAATATGCTCCATCCGCACTGATTACAGGGGAGAATTTGATAACAACTTTTGATACCAATTGAAAAAATCTTCAAAAACTTGCAGTGCTTCATTCTTGTGAGCAAGAAATTTCACCCATTTGAACCTAGAAAAGTCGTCTACAATAACAAAACCAAATCATTTGCCATTGAGACTCAACGTTCTTGTAGGTCCAAATAGGTCCATGTGCAACAGTTCATAAGCTTTAGTAGTACTCACCGGTGCTTTTGATTTGAAGGATTTCCAGGTTTGTTTTCCCTGTGCACATGCATCACAGACATTTTCATTCTTGTTAAAGGAAATTTCAGGAAGACCACTTACCAATTTAAGCCTCATGATCTTGTGCAATACATTATAGCTAGCGTGATCGAGCCTACGATGCCACAATGTAAGCTCATCCTGTTTGTATGCTACAAGACATAGATAATTATTTTCTGGATCATCTAAGTCAACCATGTAGATGTTGTTTGTTCTTTTTCCAGAAAATTTCAGACTTCCTGTTTCCTTATCAAGAATTGACATGAATTGGATTCAAAGACAATTTTATGACCCTTATCACACAATTGACTTATGCTAAGCAAGTTGTGATGACGGCCATCAACAAGTAAAACATTGTCTATGGAGTTAGAGGCAAACTTACCAACCTTACCTGAGCCGATGATCTGGCCTTTATTGTTACCTCCAAAAATTACTTGACCTCTGTCTCTTTCCACGAGCAAACTGATTTTTTCTTTATCGCCCGTCATGTGCCTCGAGCAGCCACTATCCAAGTACCATTTGTTTTGATTGTGGGCTGCTAGGCATTCCTGCACATGTGGATCAGACAAGAGGTTTTAGTACCCAAATTACTTTGGGTGCCGTTGTATCATTCATGCCAAACAATAAATGCTTAGGTATCCAAATCTGTTTGACTTTCAAGTTATTGGATTGTTCCAGCATTGTTTTTCATTATGCCTGACCTTTTTGCAGACTTTGCATGATGAAGGTTTGTGAACAACAGTGGGCATGATATTCTTGGGAGCATGCATTGGCATCTTACCCTTTTGTTGTCTTGTCAATTTGGGCTTGGGAGCATGCTTTTTGTTCTGTCTTGGGCTTGTTACAAATTCTTTAGATTGTCCAGGAACAAACTTGATCAACTTACGTTCTTATTTCTTACCCTTTGGAGGGGATTGTTTACTTGAACTTGGGCTGGAATCAATGAAATCTGTTAGCAGGTTTTTGCCAATTACCTTTGGCTTTGCATTTTGAAACTCAATCCCATGTCTTGCAACAAACACTTTAACCTAGAATTGCATCAAGATTATGTTTACTTTTGACAAAGCCAGACAGATCTTTTGACTTATCTTTTATTTCCTTTTCAGCTTGATCCAATCTTTCTTTTAGATTAGCGTGCTCATTTTTAAGAACTTCAAGAGAGTTCATTAGATCATCTCTTTCCTTTTGAACTTCTTGAAATTTCATGCTATCCAATTCATCACTGTGTGTTTGTTCATCACTCTTCATCATTTCAATTACCTTATTCAAGGATTCAATTTCTTCATCATTGTTTGACATATGAACAAGGGAATTGACTTTCTTCTTGAGTGCCTTATTTTTAGACTTGAATTCACATAATTTTTCAAATAGAACAGTATAAGCTTCTTCCCATTCAGTAATAGAATATGTTTCAAAGGAAGAATTTACCTCGTTGGAGTCATCACTCCTTGCCATGAGACACCGAATCTCATCATCTCCTGAGGTAGCTTGGCTGTCCTCATCTTCCTCTTCATCACTCCAAGTGGCCACCATTGCCTTGGCCTTCTTGAAGGTGAACCTGTCCTTCTTCAGCTTCTTTTTGAGCTCGGGGCACTCTCCTCTCATGTGCCCTTGCTTATTGCACTCATAACAAACAATCTCAGACTTTTTGGTAGAATCGAATTATTAGCAAAGTCTTTCTTTTGGAAAGGTTTAGAGTTACCTATACCTCTCCTCTTGTATTTCAGGAATTTTTTGAATTGTCTAGTGAGCATAGCCATTTCTTCATTCTCACTCTCACTAGACGATTCAGACTCATTACTTTCCTGACTTATCTCCTTTTTGGAAGCTGAGGAACTCTTCCTGGAAGCCTTCAAGGCAAGTGACTTCCTAGGATTTTCTTCAGTTTCCTTTCTTTTGACATTCAGTTCATAAGTCATCAGAGAGCCAATCAGTTCATCTATTTTCATTTTTGAGAGGTCTTTGGAATCCTCAATGACCGTGGCTTTGGTGTTCCATGAGGATGGAAGAGACCAAAGTATCTTCCTCACCAAGTCACTCTCTGAGTATTCCTTTTTAAGACCTTTCAATCCATTTATAATTATCATGAATCTAGCAAACATGTCAGAGATGGTTTCATTATTATTCATTTTGAATATTTCATATTCTGAAACCAACATGCTTACCTTTGATTCTCTTGCCTCAGACGTACCTTCATAGATCAGTTCAAGCTTGTCCCACATCTCCTTTCCTGAGGTGCATGTGGAGACTCTCGAGTATTCCTTCGGATGGACCGCGCACTACATCATGTTGAGGGCGCTCCAGTTGAGTGTCCCCTTGGCGATCTGGTCCTTAGTCCAAGTATCCTCGTCCTGAGGCAATTCATATGCTCCTTTTCTGACTATTTTCCAAAGTTCAAAATTTTGTGCTCGTAGAAACACCTGCATTCGATTTTTCCAATACGGATAGTCAGTGCTATCAAAGAAGGGTGGCCTGGTCACTGAGTGTCCCTCAGCTATATACCCCTTGTTAGATTCCATTTGACCGTGAATCTCCTGATCGTAAGATCAACCAGATAAAACAGTAAATCGGAGAAACTCGGCTCTGATACCAATTGTAATGTTTGCGGAAACCCAATATGGTAATCTAGAGGGGGGGTTGAATAGATTACTACCAATTAAAAGTATGAAAACAACCCTTTTTCAATCACAACAAAGTCTTTTGAATTTTCTGTAGAAACAATGTGAGACTTAGATGTGTTGACGATGTGTAGGTGAGTTAGCAATCTATCTAGCGCGTGAATGCAACGTGCCTATCAAGCATCTAACATGAAAATCGTTCAAACCACAAGACACGAAGATTTACGTGGTTCGGAGTACACAAATCGTGTATCCTACGTCCACGGCACACACACACACAGAGAAAACTGCTTATCAGCGAGTTCGGTGACTACAACTCACACACACGTGTTTTCTGATGTGCATCCACGATCAGAACAACACACACACATGATCTCAAGCACAAGGATCACTTGAATCACCACAACACACACACAGATGGTAGAAATATGAAAACAGAGAGAGTTCTGAGTGAGAGAATAAATCCTAGTGAAGAACTCTTCTGAGAACGCCTGGAGGAAGTTCAATCTTCGACTTGAATGCTTTGAGTCGATGGAGAAGGTTGAATCCTCGACGTTCTTCATTCAGGAACTGCTGGATCGACGGATCTTTAGGGCTCTGTGCAGCAGTCTGAAGCAGGGCAGCAGCATCTCTTGTGAAACTTTGAGTAGCTCTAGGGTTTTTGGTTGTGGCTGCTTCTCTGCGAAATTTCCTTCAAAGAGGTGTTTAAATATAGGAGTTCTCACATGGAGAAACGTGAGAGTTGGAAACACCTCCTAGGATAACTTAGAAACTTTCCGTAGTTTGAATTGTACTCCGTCTGTCGACAGGTCTTGGCCATTTGTTGACAGGCGACAGTAAGACAAAAGTATGGATCTTCAGCTCTGTGAGATCTGTCGACAATCGAAGACCATCTGTCGACAGATGTGCTCTTTTGTGTAAACGACAGAAGTCTGGATGTTCTGGACTGTGAGATCTGTCGACAGCCGATCTGTCATCTGTCGACAAATGAAGACTTTATGAACTATGGGTCTTCTGGCAGACCAGACCTGTGAGATCTGTCAACAAGTCTTTTGTGTCTGTCGACAGGTAACCTTGTTTTTGCTTTTTGTGATCTTTTTCACTTGCTTAGAGAGAGCTTGACTTTGTGCATTTGTACCTACATGATGAAACATGTAAAACTAAGTATTTTGAATACACAAACAATCAAGTATTGCATTAGTTTCTATTTCATATGTTACATGTATCAACCTCAATTGAAGTTCTTCATCATCAAAAACATGTTGCTATAAATGTTAGAATGAAAACCCAACATAACATCCATCTAAGTGTATTCTCTGTGAACGTTTTTAGTGAACAGGTATTAGCTGATAAAATTTTAAAGACCCATTCACCCCCCCTCTGGGCTACCTAACTGGGCAACAAGTGGTATTAGAGCGAGTCTCTTCGACAAAGAAGAAGATCCAACGATCTGAAGAGTAAGATCCATGGCAGCTCAAGGTCACAGTGAAGGTCAGTCGGTCAACCGACCACCATTGTTCGATGGAGAAGACTATGCTTACTGGAAAACAATAATGGAATATTTTCTACAAGGTCATGACTACCAGATATGGTCCATAGTTGAAGAAGGTGATCTCCTAGTCACCAACGAGAAAAATCAGTGGACAGATGATGATAGGATAAAGATATCTCTCAATTATAAGGCAAAAAGTATTTTGTGCTGTGCCCTCAGCAAAAATGAGTTCAACCGTGTATCTGCCTAGAAATCCACAATGGAGATGTGGGAGAAATAAGAATCACCTATGAAGGCACTGACAAGGTTAAAGAGAGCAAGATAGATATTCTAGTAACTCAGTATGAGAGGTTCCAATGTAGCCAGGAGAATCCATAACCCAAATGTTCAGCAGATTCACAGACATTACAAACGGTTTAGCTGGACTTGGGAAGACATGAAATTGGAGATATGGTTAGGAAAATCCTCAGATCTCTTCCATCTACATGGACTCCCAAAGTAACAGCCATTGAGGAAGCCAACGACCTGAAAAGGATGTCTTTAGAGAAGCTCATTGGGTCCCTTATGGCCCATGAGATCAACATGGAAAGGTTGGGAGAGTCCTCAAGTAGAAAGAAGCATCCAAATGCTCTAAAAGCAGAAGAAGATAGATCAGAAGAGTCATCAGAAGAAGATGAGATCTCAAGCAACTGCGAAGATGAAGAAGCAATGATGCAAGAAGATTCCAGTGCATTCTAGCTAAGAAGAAGAAGTTCCAGTCTGGTAGAAGACACTTCAAGAAAAATAAGGACTTTAAGAAACCAGATGGAAAAGATCAGAAGAAGGGCGAGCCCATATGCTATGAATGCAAGAAGCCAGGACATATCAAGGCAGAATGTCCAAAGTTCAAGAAGCCTGAATTCAGAAAGAAAGAAAGCTCAAAGAAATTCAGGAGACACAAGAAGAAGGCTATGGCAGCAGCCTGGAGCAACAACAGTGACTCGGACAGCGAGTCAAGCTCAAGCAGTGATGAAGAAGAAGCTAACCTGGCCTTCATGGCAAATACTGAAGAAAAGGTAACTTCTGACTCATCTTTTGACTCATGTAATGATTATGATTCTGATAATTTAGAAGAAGCTTTCAACGAACTATACAGTAAGTATAGGGAAGTATCAAAATTGTTAAAAGCTAGTAAGAAAAATACTGCATGTTTAGAAAATACTAATTCAGACCTAAAAACGAAAATGAAGAACTAGAGAAGCAAATAACTGAACTTAAAAGAAGAAATGAACTATTGTGTGAGGATCTAAAAGATAAAATAAACAAATAATCAGATTAGAAAAACAGGAGAGTTCAGATGAACTAAGAAAAGAAATCAAAGCCTTAAATGAAGAAAATGACAATTTGTCAAGGACGCTGGAAAAATTTACTAATGGTAAAAATTCCTTAGTATTAAAAGGTACTAGATGATCAGGGAAGAATAAACAACTAGTAGGATACACATCCCAGAAAATATAGAAACAATAATACACCCTAAAACATATCCAACTCCAAAGTTCATACCTGAACAAGACATAGAATATAAAGCTAATTTTAAATACACTGAAAAGGTAACTAAAACATCCTGTTGTAGCCACTGTAATAAGTTAGGACATACAAAATAACATGTCCAACTAGACATAAAAAGTGGATAATTAAAAAGGAAAGTGCTGACACTAACCAACAAGGACACAAAAGAATTTGGGTACCTAAACCTTAATGTCTCATTTTCAGGAAAGCCTTCGAGCATCAAAGTGGTACCTAGACAACGGGTGCTCAAGGCATATGTCAGGGAACAAGAAGTTGTTCACTCATCTCCAAGATAAAGAAGGGACAGTTACCTATGGGGATAATGGAAAAGGAACAGTGATAGGCAGCGGGTCAGTTAGCAATAAAGGGAAAACGATTATTGAAGATGTTTTGTGTGTCAAAGGGTTGAAGCACAACCTCATCAGTATCAGCCAGCTTTGTGGCAAAGGTCATCAGAACAAGTTCCAAGAATCCAAGTGCAGCATCTTGAAGGATGGAGCTGTAATTTTTGAAGCTAACAGGGAGAAGAACCTGTATGTGCTCTACCTTGAAGAACTCAAAGATCAAGACGTTTGTTTAGCAGCCAGCAAAGAGCAGTCAACTAAGCTGTGGCACAGAAGATTGGGCCATTGCAGTTTGGATGGCATGAACAAGCTCAGAAAGAGAAGTCTTGTGGAAGGTCTTCCAAAGGTCAGCACTAAAATGGATGCTATTTGCAGACCTTGTACAAAAGAGAAGCACACTAAGAGTTCCTTCAAGTCAAAGACTGTGGTATCCACCTCTAAACCCTTAGAACTCCTTCACATGGATTTGTTTGGGCAAATGAGGACCACCAGTCTTGGAGGAAAGAATTTTGGATTTGTGATTGTAGATGACTATTCCATATTCACATGGGTTTCTTTCTTGGAACACAAAGATGATACATTTGATTGTTTTGTAAGCTTCAGCAGGAAAGTACAGAAAGACAAGAAGTATTGCATTGTTGGAATCTGGTCAGATCATGGAGGAGAGTTCCAAAATGAAAAGTTTTCAAAATTATGTGATGACCAAGGGATTGAGCATAACTTCTCAGCACCAAGGACACCACAGCAGAATGAAGTTGCTGAGAGGAAGAATAGAACCTTATTGGATATGGCAAGGACAATGCTGTCAGAATATGATTTACTAAGATATTTCTGGGCCGAAGCAGTAAACACAGCAAGCTACATCATTAATAGAGTGATGATTAGACCTATCTTGAAGAAGACTGCATATGAGTTGTACAAAGGAAAGAAGCCGAAGATCAGTCATTTCAGGACATTTGGTTCTCCATGTTTCATCCACAACAACGGCAAAAGAGACATTGGTAAGTTGGATGCCAAATCAGATGAAGGCATCTTCAAGGGGTATGCTTCTAAACCTAAATGTTATAGAGTATTTAATAAGCGTACACTATTAATAGAGCAATCTGTGCACATTATCTTTGATGAAACTAACCCTTCCTTGAGAAAGGAAGAGATAGTGACATTGATGATGCAGATAATTAGTCCAAGAAATTAAAGAACACATCAATTGAGGACAAGGAAGATCCACCTCTGGAAGACCTGCAACAAACATACATTGAACATGAAAATCTTCCAGTTATTGGCACTTGTTCCTAGACCATCAGATCATGCAAGATGAACTGAATCAGTTCAAGAGAAACCATGTATGGTCACTTGTTCCTAGACCATCAGATCATCCAGTTATTGGCACCAAATGGGTGTTGAGAAATAAATTGGATGAAGCTGGTGTGATCTTAAGAAATTAGGCCAGATTGGTAGCTCAAGGCTATTCCCAAGAGGAAGGCATAGATTTTAATGAAACCTATGAACTTGTAGCTAGACTTGAGGCTATTAGAATCTTACTTACATATGCATCTGCTCTAGATTTAAAATTATTTCAAATAGATGTCAAGTCCGCATTTTTTAATGTTTTATTAAGGAGGAAGTGTATGTTGAACAACCTCTAGGTTTTGATGATACAGAATTTTCAAATCATGTTTTTAAACTTCATAAAGCATTATATGGTTTAAAGCAAGCACCTAGAGCCAGGTATGAAAGCTTAGTTCCTTTTTATTAAACCATGGTTTCACTAGAGAACAAGTAGATAGCACTTTATTTATAAAGTCAAAGGTCAAGCACATACTACTTGTACAAATTTATGTAGATGACATAATTTTTGGATCTACTGATGATCTCTTTGCAAGTACTTTGAGAAGCTTATGCAGGGAGAATTTGAGATGAGCATGATGGGGGAGCTGAACTACTTCCCTGGATTACAAATCAAGCAAGGAGGAGATGGCACCCACATCTGTCAAGCTAAATACACCAAGGAGCTCTTGAAGAAATTTGGATTCGAAAATTCCAAGCCACTGTCAACACCAATGAACATCAACAAGGATGGACAATGACAAGGATGGTAAGAAAGTAGATCAAAAGATCTACAGAGGTATGATAGGTTCTCTACTTTACTTAACTGCCAGTAGACCTGATATACTATTTAGTGTATGCATGTGTGCTAGATATCAACCAGATCCTAGAGAATCTCATCTAATTAGTGTTAAAAGAATTTTCAGATATCTGTCCAGAACTCATGATCTAGGTATATGGTATCCAAAATCATGTGAAGTCAATTTAGTAGGATACTCTGATGCTGACTATGCTGAATGCAAATAGATAGAAAAAGCACTAGTGGTTATTGTCAATTCTTTGCAGGATGTCTGATATCCTGGTCCTCCAAGAAGCAGAATTCTGTAGCACTCTCAACAGCTGAAGCTGAGTACGTGGCTGCTGGAAGTTGCTGTACACAACTCCTATGGATAAAGCAACAACTTGAGGACTATGGGCTATACACATCAAGTCAATCCCACTGCTATGTACAACACAAGTGCTATAAACTTAACCAAAAATCCAGTACAGCACTCAAGGACCAAACACATTGAGGTTAGATATCATTTTATTCGTGATCATATAGCGAATGGTAATATAGAAATTTCTTTCATTGATACAAGTAATCAGTTAGCAGACATCTTCACAAAAGTATTACCCGAAGAGAGGTTTACTTCTCTCAGAAGGGAATTAGGCATGTGCAAATTGTGAAAGATTTATTTGCTAAACCTGAGACAATAATTTTCGGAGCCTAAATTAGTTATTCTCCTTGAAAGTGAGCAAAATATCTCATTATCTCTCATTTATCCCATCTGGCGTAAATACTCGTGTCGGTTCGTTATTTGTAACTCTTTATTTCTTTCAAATGGGAGTTTTATCGTTTTCCGTCATAAAGGCACATCCCATTTCGAAAATCTTTTATCCTTTATTTCACAAATCTTGGAATATGTGTGGGAACGATTTATCTTCCCTCTTTATCTCTTTCATCCTCCTGCCTGAGGCGATACCCTTTCTACCCCGGCTTCGACGTTCCTCAGATTTGAAGCCTTCAACCTCTCCCGCCAGAAACATCTTGAGGGGTTCTTCCTCAATCACCCTTCCAGTCCTCCAGAACCTTTCCTGCTAGATTCCATGGCCTCTACAACTGTTTTTGGCACCGTTGGGGTTACGGAGCTACGTTCCTCACCGCAGATCAGCAAGCTAGGTTCGCGTCAGTCAAGGCTAAGCTTTGTGGTCACAAGGTAGTAGATTGGCAGACCTGGAGAAGAATGGCATGGGCAGTTTAGTTGAAGCTTTGCAGAAGTTAAAATGGACGAAGATTGTTACCCTGTCTGAAGTAATTATCTGTATCATGTGAAGGCTTTTTATGTTTCTTTGAAGACTGAGGCTGATGGGACCTTGACATCCATGGTCAAGGGTACCCAGATCAGGATCACCAGGGATTTGTTAGCCTCTCTGTTTGAAGTCTCCACCACTGGTCACAGTGGAGTCCACTCTGTGGACACTCAAGTCAAGGGGCTAGGGATTATTGGCCTGAATTTAGGCTGAAGGATGGGAAGCTAGATATCAACCAGCTTAGTGCGTTCAATCGGTTATTGCACTTCATTATTTGTCAGATTATTGTTCCTAGGAGTGCATCTTTCTCTACCTGGGCCAGGGCAGATTCAGACCTGATGTTCTGGGCCATCCAGAACCAGGAAATTAACACTGCAGAATTAATAATCGAGAGGATGAAGTTTGCCAGTTCTCAGGTGTGGGACACCAAGAGTAAGTTGAATATCTCACTACCTTATGCCCATCTCTTGACAAGAATTTTTCAGCATTTTGGCATTAGTGTAGTTTGTGATGTTTCTGAGAAAATGGGCCAAGCCATCAGGTCCAGAAATTTGAGAAAGAGTGGATTCTCAGTTGTGAATGGTGTATGGTCAAAGACTAGTGCGGTTGAGGGTGAAGCCATCATTGGTGAAGCCCAAGAGGACCTAGAACCAGTAGCACAAGCAGCGGAGTGGTTGAGCCAGAAGTAGTAGTGCCAGTAGCAGCAGAGGAAGAAGCCAACAGAAGGATTGAGGACATTCCTTCTGAGTTCATTGAGCCCTTTGGGCAATCTCTTGAGGATCCTCTTCCATCCTCCCAAGTAGCCACTCCACTTAGGAATGCACTTGACTCCATTTCCCAGGGGAGCAAGTGGCAAGTGGGTCTCATGTAGAAGAATCTGTGGCAGAAGGCCACACTGAAGAAGTGGTCATGGAAGAAGCTCCAAGCCAGCAGGAGCAAGCATCAGTTCAAGAAGTTGTAGTGATGGAAGATGCTCCCATTGAGGGGGAGCATTCAGTAGCAGAGGATATTCAGGGAGAAAGTGTTGTGGCATCAGGCCACACTAAAGTTCCTTCAGAAGACCTCCCAGTCCAAGAAGAGCAGCAGCAGTAGCACAACCCAATGTTCCTATGAAGTCTGTGACTGCTGAAGAAGAAGTTGGTGTTCAAAAGGGTAGTGAGACTCAGAGGGAGGGAAATGAAAACCCCCAAAGAATCAGTTCTGAGAAGGAGAGACTGCTAGTTCATCAGATTCAGAAGATGACCAGGATCAGTAGCCTCCAGTGGTCCAGGCCAAGGAGAAAGGACGAGCAGCAGCAGTACCAGATGTCCCTCTCATTGCAAACACTCCTGTTCAAAGGCGACGAGACAAAGATTTGTCATCAATGTGAAGCCTGTCATAGAAAGATTGGATGCTCAAGGGGAGATCTTGTGCTCAGTTCAGTCTGATGTAAACTCTATTTTATGAGCCAAGCATCCACATCCAAGGAGTTGTCTCAAGTAAAGAATGTTGTAAGGTGGTTCAATAAGGAGTTAGGATGCATGAAGACAATGCTTTCTGAGATTTTGAAGGCAGTTGGAGCTCCAGCTTCTCCTCCTCCTCCACCTCCTGCTGCTCAAAGAAGTGAAGAAGACGTTCCAAGGCCATCAGGGCCAGATGAGCAAGTGGCAGGGCCGGCAACAGCTAGTTCACAAGCAGAGGTCAGTGGTTCAGGGCCTTCAGGGCCAGCTGAGAAGGTGTCAGGGCCATCAGGGCCTTTGGAGTCAGAGTCTGTGCAGCAAGTAGCTGAAGACGGAGAAGCTGTAGCTCCTGAGCCCCCAGCTCCTTCCTCCACTCAAACCTCAGTACCTCCATCACCACCTTCATCATCCACAGCTCCACATGCACCTCAAACCTTCAAGAAACCACAACCCAGAACCATCTCATCACCTACACCTTTCCTTCTTAATCCACCTCTTCTCCTATCTCTTCAACAACCATTCCTACACCTCCACCTATCCTTGCAGTTCCTCCAGACTCCTCATCAGCTGGAGCCTCCTCTTCTTCTGGTCCACCATCCTCAGGACCATCAGATATCCCACTTCTACCTCCACCTCCTTTCTACATCCTTCTCATCACCCTCTTTCATTACTATAATTCCTAAGGCTGCGCAACTTGAATCTCCCTATCTTGGAAAGTCAAGGATGAGTTTGAAGAAGTCCCTCCGGTCTGTACTGAAGGTTGGGGATCATATTCATAGGGTAGACTCTTCTAGTTCTGCTCCTAAGAAGAGGAAATTCTCCTCTCTTTCCTCTGAACCTAGCTTTCCCCCTATGTGGTTTTCTCTCATAGTGGACAACAGAAATAAACCACTGTATAGAGAATATCTTCATAAGGTTGTTTTGCTACTATCATCAACCTTCCTTTTCTTAACCTTTCAGACCACCTGAATGTCATTCTACCCTATACCTCTCTAACCAAATTAGAAAATTCCAAATCTTCTCTATTGCTCATTCCAAGACTGAAGAGCAATGGGCTAGGGGGCACAAAGAGTTGTACAATAAATTTCTTCTAGCTAAGTCTGCTAGATTCCCTACAAGGGACCATTCCCTGACTCTCTCAGAATGGTTCCAAATTCATCACAAGAATTGTTGGGCCCCATTCATTCAGAGGAGATCAAGATGGCCAGGCACTTCCACTCTTCAACAACTATAGATATGTCCATCGACTCCCTGAGGTCCAATACAGTCAATGTAAGCAGGCCATCAGTGCACTTGGTTCAGCTGTAGCACACACTGAAGTTGTCCAAGTCATTTTGCCACCCTTCAGGTGCCAGAGGAAATCTTGATTCCTCCTATTCACTCTCTGGTAATGGAATCAATTGTTGGGTCAATAATTTTTGAACGTTTTTCCAGAGTTATGGGCCGAATTAAGATACAAAAGGGCTTTCTGGTTGCGTTTCATAGATTTCTCTTCAGAGAATATCAGCAGGGCCATGTCAGTGCTGAGGTTCTAGCTCCCATTCTATCGGAATGTGAGAGGTTAACCCCTTCAGCTTGGGCCGGATTTTTACCCTCTCTCTACTCAGTAGCTGTCAGATCTTAATGAATCCCAGGCCAGGGAAGGTCACCCTCCAGTTTCTGCAGCTACATTCTTGGACATGAATTCTATTCACATGGTCCAGGATCCTTTCCGGACTTGGTTGAAAGATATAAAGTCTATGTAGCCCTTTGTCAGGTTGAAGGCCAAGCAGAACCTCTATCCCATTTTAGTTGATAAATTCCTTGCTTGTGCTAGTTTTGGGACAGTGACCTTCTACAAAGTCTCCTTGATAGAGATGCTTATGCAAATTTCCTTGATCAACAGTTAGCTCTCCATGTCAAGAAGATGGCTCCCTCCATGGGACCAATGTACTCTCCTGCTCCTGGTGTCTGTCGTCAAATGTTTGAGAAGCAGGAAGAGCAGGCATGGGAAACCATTTCTCACTATGCCTCCCTCGCTCTCCTACCTTTTATCTCCCTGTACCTCCACAACATTAATTGAATACAATTGTTGTCTCTTTTCTCTTCAGATGTTTTTCTCTTCTTTGTCCTTCCTTGTATCTTTTTTGCTTAATGACAAAAAGGGGAAGAACTATTGCAAGCTCTGAAATACATATGGTGAACTATTGCAAACAATTTCAAATTTTAAATGTAGACTTATTTGTGTTATTTTTTGAAGTTTGTTGAAGTTTTGTCATCACCAAAAGGGGAGATTGATGAACAGATATCCCCATGTAATTTAAATTAATTACATTTCTATTTGGGTGATTAACAAAACCATGTCATTTTGATAAATATCAAACCCTTGTTAAGGTCACTAACCTATTTTCTACAAGTCTTAAGCACAGGAAATAAGATCAAAGGAAAACAAGCCAAAACAGGTACGAATCTTCATACTGTAGAAGCATATTTGTCTAAGTACACATCGGTTTCTTTTTATAAATCATAACGATTACAGTAGAACTGTAATGATCCTTTAGTAATCATAACGATTTGCTTTGCGCATCAACTTCTTAAGTAATCATAAGGATTCTTTTAGTTCTCATAACGATTTGCTTTGCGCATCGACTTCTTAGTAATCATAAGGATTCCTTTAGATCTCATAACGATTTGCTTTGCACATCGACTTCTTAAGTAATCATAAGGATTCCTTTAGATCTCATAATGATTTGCTTTGCGCATCCACTTCTTAAGTATCATAAGGATTCCATTAGATCTCATAACGATTTGCTTTGTGCATCGACTTCTTAAGTAATCGTAACGACTCCTTTAAGCGATCGCAACGATCGTGCCATCGTAATGATTTCTTTATTGTTGTAACGACTCCTTTATTGTCGTAACGATTCCTTTAGTCATCGTAACGATTTCTTTATTGTCGTAACGATTCCTTTAGTCATCGTAACGTTATCTTTATTGTCGTAACGATTCCTTTAGTCATCGTAACAATTCCTTTATTGTCGTAACAATTCCTTTAGTCATCGTAATGATTTCTTTATTGTCGTAACAATTCCTTTATTATCGTAACAATTCCTTTAGTCATCGTAACGAATTCCTTATTGTCGTAACAATTCCTTTAGTCATCGTAACGATTTCTTTAGTGATCATAACGTTCTTTTATATCTCATAACGATTTGACTATATCACCTTGATCACAACGATTCTTTCATATCTCATAACGATTTGTGTTAAGTGACAATGATTTGGTTGCATAACGATTTCATAAGTAATAAATGCATCGATTTCATATTAATCAACTTGACATATGACTTATCCTTTCAAAGGGTTGAATAGTCAAAGTCTTCGCACATATCCTCTTGTTAGTTGTGCATTTAATGAAGACTGAACGTATCACTGCATATATGCAGACGATATCGTCCATTATCGTGTCTATCCTGTATGCATCCTTCAGAACAGCAAAATAGCATTACTATTTTGATGAATATTCACACTAATGTTGACTGACAACAAGAGACAGTCCAGCTGTCTATATTCTAGCTTACTTTGTGTGCAGGTCCCTGTCAGCTATTCATCTCACAACGTTGGACCTTATAGAAGCCAAAGGACACTTCAGAAGATCCTATCTCTTTGCGTGTTCAAATGGATAAAGGACGGTTGACTGGAAGCTTCCAAGTTCCACTCAGTCTAACATCCGCCAAAAGCTAGAGATAACAGATACTTCAAAGTTTAGATTTCAAATTGAAGATTTATATATTGAAGAAAGTAACTCTAGAAGAAAGACAGACAGATAGAGAACGACAGTCACGACAAAAGAGAAACTCTTTGATCATCAAGTCTTCTGCGAGTTCTTAAGAAAGAGCCAAGCCTCATTCCATTAGATTAGTTCTTTGCTCTCTGCATTGTTTGTATATTTTCGAGAGCTTGTTTGGTTCTGAGAGTGAGCTTTTGTTTGTAGATCTCATTGCTCTCAGTCCCTAAGCTATAGATCTTGGCTTGTCGAAGCTTGATCTAGGGGCTTAATGTCCTGCTTACTTGCTTCTGTGTGTGTTCCCTTCATGTGTGAAGGAAGACCTGGTGGAATCCAGGGTGTGTGTTCCCTTCTGTTGTGAAGGAAGACCTGGTGGAATCCAGGGTGTGTGTTCCCTTCTGTTGTGAAGGAAGACCTGGTGGGGCATCCAGGGTGTTTGTATTTCCCTTCGTGTGAAGGAAGACCAACTACGGCTGGGTGTAAGGGTCCTTAAGGGGGACAGTACCCTTGGTAGCGAAATCCTGAGATATTGTTGAAGGACTGGATGTAGGACTCCTAAGGAAAGGAGATCTGAACCAGGATAATTCTTGTGTTGTTGATTGCTCTCTATGTGTGATTGTTGATTATTCTAACTATAACTAACATCCATCTAGGTGTATTTCTCTGTGAACGTTTTCAGTGAACAGGTATTAGCTGATAAATTTTTAAAGACCAATTCACCCCCCCCCCTCTGGCTACTTAACTAGGCAACACACTCTGCCTGGCTGGTGTGTTTTTGTTCCCACGAGTGGCGATTTCCTCCTGTATGAGCATGTAGGGATCCTGTCTCTACTATGGCATAGGCAGTCACTTGCCCTGCAGTGCTGGCGCACCTTTACAGCTCCTTGACTACAATGAGCTTAGGTGGACGCACATGCGGGAGCTTGTTCCTTCTTCAGGTATGGATGGAAGCTCATTTAAAGTTTGATTTCGCTGAGAAGTAGCCTACCCCCTCCAGAATTTTCCTTCGGAGTTCAGTGCATTGCAGCAGGGCCTGGTATGAGCCAAAAGGTGAAATCAAGTGTGTGACAGCACACCTAAAGAGTAGAGATGCCTGGCGAGATTACCTATGCTACTCCCAGTGGAGGATTTCATTGTCAGGCCACTGTTCATGAGGACAATTGAATTCAGAGTGCTCACCAGGGGGGACAGAGACCTGTGGTGGTTGGGGCTAATCATGGTGGTATACCAGCCACATTGGTACCAGTGTCGTTCGGAATACCACGGGATATTCAGCTTCATCCCACTGCACCGACTTGATTATCTCCGGAAGGAATGAGAAGCTTATGAAGAAAGCAAAGAAGACTTGGGGAAAAATACACAGTGAGCAAGAAAGTGGGACAAGCACTGCAGGAGAATTGGGAAGACATCTGGAAATATGAGGAATACATTGACACAATTTTCCCTATTTCTTGTGATTATTTATGGCTCGCAGAGCGAAATGATTTATTTTTCCCAATTTCAATAAGTGTAACACAAATTTGATGAATAAACAATGAATAGCTTTATGTAGATGTGTTCATTGACTTGAATTGTGTGGAATGGACC
The DNA here is from genome assembly GCA_014218235.1 of Colocasia esculenta. NCBI lineage: Eukaryota > Viridiplantae > Streptophyta > Magnoliopsida > Alismatales > Araceae > Colocasia > Colocasia esculenta. The sequence continues at coordinate 98,913,446 of CM024763.1, read as the reverse complement.
CAATGGAGTGTCAAATTGCCTTCAATTGAGTGGATTGAGTGTTCTGTGAAAGACTGAAGATGAGCGATTGACGTCCTCATGGAACGCCGCTGAAGCTAAGTAGACGGCCATATGGAGGTTGTTAACCAGACAGATGCTAGACGGCTGGGTCGATGGACGTCTAAAGGAAGGTAGACGTCCACCTCTAGGTTCATTAACCGGAGTACGAGGTCTGACAGGGTTACCTCGGGGCCAGAGATAGACGGCCATAAGGTGGTCATCAATAGGAAATGAATGGCCATACAACTGACGTTAAGAGGGTATCAAAGGCCACCCCTTGGACGTCAAATTCAAAACGCAGCTTTATCTTCCCGAGGCCCATTCCGGCGCCCTTTTCACACCATCAAACCGCTTCTTCTCTCCACTTTTCCAACTTCTTACACTCTCTCACATTCTATCAACCTTTCAACTTCCATTCTTCTTCTAACCACTCGAATTCCCTCCTTCTTCTTTTGGGACTGTGTTCCTTTGCCCGAGGATGACAAGGGGGAAGAAGCAAGCACTCTGAGGCGACCCTCGTTGGACATCGGAAGAGGAAGAGGCGACAACGGTGGGTTCAACGGCAGAGGAGGAGATGGACATGGCGGGGATAGATGCCGGCGGCGACAGCACGCCGAAGGGAGAAGAAATAGTTAGGGACGGCGGAGAAGAGGGAGAAGAAACCAAGGTGGAGCCGGCCCGGAGGGCCTCACGACGCCCAAAGGTAGGTCCACAGACCCCTAAACCCTATGTGAATGTTGCTGTAAAAGTGAGATAGAAGGGGAAAACAGGGGAGGCGCCGGCGGGTTCAACAAGAACTTGACGTCAACATCGGTTGACGTCGGTTATTGTTGACGTCCACACCGTCGCCGTCAATAGGAACTAGACGGCGAGAACTGGAACGTTAACCCATGATCTTGGCGGCAAACCTGTGGACGTTAACTCTATTTAAATGGCAATCGATATTGACGTTTATCTTTCTGTGTTCTGTGCAGGGAAAAGGCGGGATGAGGAGTAGGGTGACTTGGGACTTATGTTGGACATGGTACCGGGTGTTGTCGAAGGCCCAACATACAAGGATAGCATGGATGGGGTTCGGGCACCTCCTGGCGGTGCGCCCGTTCCACGTGGACGTCCCGTACCTCGAGGCATTGAGGGTGAGATGGGAGGAGGATTGCAAAGCATTCATAATGCCTTGGGGACACATGATACCCACATTGGAGGATGTGGCATATCTGACAGGGCTACCGGTTCAGGGAGAGCCGGTAGTGGGACATGAGAGGAGAGACTACCACGACGACGTGGTGGAGCTACTGGGGCCAGAGTTTGTGGCCGGGAGGAGGAGACCGATCCGGAGCATTCTGCTCGGATCACTGTCAAAGGCGGTAGGACTGAGGGGAGGGAGGAGAGGACCCCTGGAGACCCTTGAGTAGTTCAGCACCGAGGTCCGGAGGTCGATCTAGTTGGGGGACCGGAGCGAGGAGAGATCGGTCTGGATCTTGTGGCGTACTTGTTTGGACGGCTCCTCTTCCCGACGCAGTCATCTAATATGAACTGCAAGTTCGTGCTCCTGCTACAGGACCTGGAGCAGGCGGGGTGCTACGCTTGGGGTGCCGCGATATACTGGGACACCCTTCTCACTTCTCCTCAGCAGCTTGCGGTGTTCTCAGAGCACCGGGGGCTTCACCCCCTTTCTACAGGTATGCAACTTTTCTTTAATGCCCTTCATTGAATTAAATTGCTAAATTTACTGACTGGCATCTTATCTTCTTGCCTTGCAGATCTGGGAGTATACTCGCTTCCCCATGGGACGCGGGGTGCAGACAGAGGGGAGCTAGGCCATGGTGCCCCTCATGGCCAGGTGGGAGGTGGCGCCTGATCCGAGGGTGACGGATCGGTGCGTCAAGGACGTACGGGCGGGACTTGTCCTCTATCCCCACTACCAGGTACAAATCTCAACTAGCATTCCTTCTTTCTTGCTTTCAAATTTCCATTTAATGTGACTGACCAATGTTCTTCTTCCTTTGCAGGTAGTTTGAACTCCCTACCAGGGTGAGACAGACGCGTCTCACCCGGCGGTGGCGGCGGGCCATCCACTCTTCAACCGCCACCTCCTCCTACTTTGCTTAGGGACGTGCGAGCCCCTCTACTTGGAGCTAATGGTGCAGACTCTGGGCTGGCACCAGCCGGCCTTAGAGGTACCCTCTCTAGGGAGAGAGGGGCACTCCGCCGACGGTTCTCACCGAGGCCGGGACTGGAGGAGGAGCACGTGAGCACAGTCGCTACTAGCGGGACAGAGGAGAGCAATCCTCCAACAGACGGACCTCCACGATAGTGCGGCGTACCTGGAGGACTACCGGGCACACTACGCCGGGCGTCCGGTTAGACGGTGAGTGAATGCTTAACCCTAAGCCTTGTCATTTAACTGATTGATTCTAACCTTAAAGTGTGAATGACAGATGCCAGAGTCAGCAGCGGTGCAGCTCCTGGAGGGGAGATTGGCAAGGCAGGCAGTGGAGACAGAGAGACTCCGCGCCGAGACACGGACACTGGTAAGTCACAACTCACCCTTGACCATAATTGATTGATTTGAGAACTGACCAAGGTATTTGAACGCAGAGAGAGGAGCTAGCGCGGGTACGGGTGAGCCGGGATGCAGGGGTGAGCTTGTCCGCACAGCCAGCTAGTGGGGACCTAGCAGTCCGATTGCAGGAGGCCCTGGACCAGGCGGAGGCGACGGTCCAGGAGCTACAGACGAGGACCCGGGAGCTAGAGAGGAGGGTTGAGGAGCTAGAGACAAAGGTAAGACACTGAGTCACCATCTTTGCACATGATGTGATGATGTGACATATTTTCTTATCAATGTGCAGCGGCAGCAAGGGGTGGCCCTAGAGGACAGAGGGAGGACCGGGCGACCATGCGGGGTCACCTGCTCGAGGCTAGGGAGTGAGAGAGGGAGGCGGAGAGAGCTCGAGCACGGATTGCCGTGGATTACGAGATCCTAAAGGACCGGGTGCTGAAGAGGCACCGGGAGACCCAGCAAGAGGCGCCGGCGAGGACGGGGTCAGCCTTCGCATCGCTTGACGACATTGTGTCCCTGGGGGACCCGTCAGTGGTGCGAGGAGGGCTACGACTAGAGGCGTCGACGGCAATGATACCTCCCCTCCCAGACCGACATCTGGAGAGGGAGAAGGAGGAGGTGAGCAGCTCGCGTAGGCAGAGGCCTAGCAAGGGAGAGAGGAGAGAGGAGTGAGGAGCGAGGCTCCAGATGTACCACCAGGGGTATGCCCCTGTCATGATATGTACTAAATTTTTATCCCTTAGTGAACTTTTGTGGACTTTGTGCTTGAATGGTTTGAATTGTTGCTTTGGTTCCTGCATCCACAACACTTAAACAAAAAAAGTTAGTGTAGATCTGTCTTTAGCCCATTGCCTAAGAGATGTACCTTTCTTGAAATTTGGTCAAGGGGCTAATTTCTAATTAAAGATGAACCAAATAAACTATTGAAGGGAAATAGTACATGCATTTTTTTTTTAATAAGAAAATGAGGAAAATAATGTTAGTATATGAACATGGTACCATTAATTTTTTGGATTTTGATTTTCTGATTTTTTTTGTCAAATAAGAGAATAGATATATACATGGTAAAAACTATTTACATCGAGAGACTCTTTTTTTGTCTTTTTTTATTTTCTATATTTTTTTTGGATTTTTGGACTTTAAGACACATATTCATCACAAGTCAAGTATAGGGTACTCATAATCTACTTAGCCACAGGACCCATACGTAAGGAGGATCGTGCATGATATTCTTGACATTGGAAATTGCCCCTAGCCTTCTTGATATTTTCCACCATAGAAGGTCTTAGAAGGTCAAATTGCCCGAGAGGGAGAAATTGGAAGAAATAAATAGAAAGTAATGTGAGGATTTGGTTCAAACTATTTTTGTTTCCTAATAAACAAACATCTCACACTAAAAGACTTGGTCAATAATTATTTTTAGGGGTAGTTTTTTTTTACTTTGATTCTTTGGTGTAGGTATGTACTATTGTTACCTCCTTGATTGGTCAGCCTTTTTCTGGGTACGTACTTTTTGCTACCCTTTTTTGACATTTTTGGCTTTTCTTTGCCCTTTTAGGCTTAATTTGGCATTTTGCCCTTGTATTTTCTTGACTGCCCCTGTTTATGGTGACCTTGTCTTTTAGGTGAGAGTGGATGGTTCCACACTTGACCGAGTGAGAAGAGAAGAGGGGATACATTGACCAAATTAGACCATCCGAGTGTACTTATGATTTTCCAACTAAAGGACAGTACTCCAACATCGTGTGGTGTGTGAAGAGACCCTACCTTACTAATGGCCAAGCGAATAAGCAAAGTCTCAAACCCATGACATTGACAAGTGATGAATGACAGACTTGACCGACTGACTAAGGGTAGAATTTTTTGAGATAGACTGCATTCCAAGGATGCGACAAACTCAACTCCCTCGGCGTCCACTAACCTATAAGCGTTTCCTTCCTGATGCTTCTTTGACAACGAATGGACCTTCCCATTTTCTTGCAATTTACTCTTGGGACCTGGTGCCTTAATGATTTTACGCTTAGGACCATTTCACCCACTTTAAAATTTCTCTCAAGCACTCTTTTTGGCGTAAAAACGTGCAATTCTTTGGCGATAAACTTGCGCATGGTCGGCCGCTATCATTCGCCTTTCGTCTAAGAGTTCAAGTCGTGCTAATAAAGCTTCCCGACATTGACCGGGGTCATGTTCGGAATCCAATTGAACTCTAAGTGAAGGGACAAAGATCTCATATGGGAGTATCGCATCTGATGCGTATGTCAAAGCATAGGGGGTTTGCCTCGTAGGAGTTCGGACCGAGGTGCGGTAAGCAAAGAGCCTCAACTAAGCGGTCGGCCAGTCAGCATTGTTATGAGATTTGCAAGTCTTTTTATGATTTTAATGAGAGTTTTATTAGTAGCTTCCGCTTGTCCATTACCTTGTGGATAATATGGGGATGAATGATGTAAGTTAATACCATATTTACCACACATGTCGCAGAGCTCCTCTGAAGTGAATTGCGGTCTATTGTCGGTGACGATGTCCCGAGGCATGCCGAATCTTGCAAGAATGTTGCGCTTGATGAACTGACCACCGTTGAAGCTTTAACCTCTATGAATGCTTCCGCTTCAGCCCACTCTTGAAGTACTCTGTGGCGGTCAAAATGAAGGACTTCTTATGGATTTCTCTGGTTCTGTCCTCGAGTGGACCGACCACATCAAATGCCCACATGGTGAAAGGCCATGGAGCAATGAGAGGGTGAAGAGAAGAGGAAAGAGCATGGATTTTGTCACGTGTAATTGGCATTTAGCACAGTGACGAACAAAGTGAGTGCAATCCTCTCCATGGTAGGCCAGTAATAGTGTCTTAGTACTTTTGGGCAATTGCTCTACCATTGACATGGCCACCACATTCACTGGAGTGAGCAGCTTCAACAATGCTTTGAGATTCGATTTCATCAAGGCAACAGAGATAAACCCCATTGAGGGATTTCTGTAGAGAACGCCACCTATGATCTTGTAACGCTCTCGAACACGGCGAATGGCCCGTCTATCAGTAGAGGTGGCATAATCGGGGAAGGATCCATCTTGGGATAGTTTCAATGTCAAAGTACCAAGGATGGCCATCATCAAGATCGATTTCTGGCTCTTTTGAGAGTGCATAGACTCGAAGGGAAGGAGACTTGAGTGAGAGAACCAAGGATCAACATGAGAAGGGACTTTTAACCTTTGGACAAAGACGAATTCGGAAGACCTCCTTAATGGGATAGGGATGGAAGAAGCCAGAGAGGCAAGTTATCTGCTAGAATATTATGAGCCCTAGGAGTGTGGACTAGAGTGAGCTTCCTAAACTTCCAGATTACCTTGCAAACTAAATCCTGGTATGGTTTCAACTTGGGATCCCGGGTCTGGTACATGCTAAGGGTGCCAGAGAATCAATTGTGAATCTCCGCTTATCCTTAACTCCTGGCTCCGAGCAACAATGCTATTTTCAGCGCAACTAGGAGTGCCTCCTACTTCGCCACATGTTCGTGGCAAGGAAGGTTAGTTGGTAGGCGTGCGGAATGACTACCCCTTCTAGTGAGAGGAGGACTGCCCCTATTCCACACCCTTTGGAGTTAAGAGCTCCGTCAAAGTAAAGTATCCAGGAAGGTTCACCATCAATAATGGCTCTTAACTCTACATTCGGAAAACTTTCATCGACGGGAGAATATGAAGGTAAGGGGTGGTGGGCCAAATGCTCAGCAATAGCATGCCCCTTGATTGACTTTTGGGTGATGTAGGTGATATCAAATTGGTTGAGAAAACTTTGCCACCTCATCAACGCTCTGTTAGGACGGGCTTCTCAAATAAGTACGAATTGGGTCCATACGCGCCAGAAGTTTCACCTCATGAGCTAGGAAATAGTGCTTCAATTCTGGGCAACCCAGACAACGGCCGCACACGTTCTTTTCCATGGCAGTGTACTTTTTCTCAGCTTCATTGAACAACTTGGATAAGTAGTACACCGCTCTCTCCTTCTTCTCGTCGTCATACTGCCCAAGACTGCTCTATGGAATGTCAGTGTTGACACATAGAGCAATAAAGGCCGACCCGGGACCGGAGCAGCGAGAATAGGGGGATTGAACAAATAGCTTTTCAATTCTTCAAAGGCCTTTTGACATTTATCGTTCCAATCAAACTTAGCCTCTCCTCTAAGCATCTCGTAAAAAGGGCTTGCAACGGATGGAATGCTGAGAGATAATTCTCCTAATGAACTGAAGTCTGTCAATTAGCCCTCTAACTTCCTTAATGTTCCTAGGAGGAGGCATGTCGATTATTGCTTTGGCCTTATTGGGCCAATCTCAATTCCCCGCTGCTGACTATAAACCTAAGCACTTCCTCGAGGAAACTCCGAAGACACTTTTTGGGGTTCATTTTGAGCTTATATTTTCTAGACCGCTGGAGAACTGCCTGGAGGACCTCAGCATGGCCATGTCGAGTCTTAGATTTAACCAAGACATCATCAACATAGACTTCCATGTGCACATGCATCATGTCGTGAAAAATCACCATCATTGCCCTTTGATAAGTTGCACCCGCATTCTTCAATCCGAAGGGCATCACGACATAGAAATAAGTCCCCCAAGGTGTTGTGAAGGAAGTTTTCTCCTGGTCTTCCTTCGCTAGATGGATCTAGTTATACCCAGAGAAACCATCGATGAATGACAACATCTCGAAACCGACAGTATTGTCCACTAGGACATGTATGTGGGGAAGAGGAAAATCGTCCTTTGGGAAACTACGATTAAGGCCACGGAAGTCTATGCAGATCCTAACCTTACCATCCTTCTTCATCAGAGAGACGATATTAGCTACCATTGTGGATAAAGCACAACCCTAATGAACTTGGCTCAGTTCAACTTGTCAACCTCCTCTTCGATCTTGAGTGCAAGCTTGGGATATAGCCTCCTCAGTTTTGTTTGACGGATTTTGCGTCGGCTTTTAAGACCAATCGGTGCTCGACCAAAGAGGTGTCGAGCCCTGGCATGCCCTCATAGGACCAGGCAAACCATCGGAAATTATTTGAGGATAGCAACAATAGCTTCTTCTTCTTCTACACTCAAGTTGGAACTAATCAAAACTACTCTCGGAGATTCTTCGGTGCCAAGGTTGATCTCTTTGGTTGGCTCATCCGCAGCCATGGTTAGCTCATTGAACCTCTTCATGCCATCCACATAGGAGCTCACTGGGTCCTCTTCTTTTGACAAAGATCTCCCGGCTCATCTTTCTCACGAAGTCTAGCAGATAGACTCCTAAACCGTCATCTACAGAGTCACCTTCTTCAAATCGGTCTCTACAAGGCAGGCTCCTCAAGAAACTCCGGGACTTGACTAAACTTAAGACACCTCTCAGCCAAGGCCATAACATAACGAGCGGGAACTTGCCTACCCTCCTCCTTGCGAATGCGTGGCTAAGAGGGACCCGACTCTTCAAACCTAGACCTGACTCTAGACCTGATTCAAAGCCTAAATCTAAACTAGAATCTAAACCCCTATGCACAGGACTATGTACAAAACTATGTACAGGGGAAGTGCCCCTAGGGGGTGAGATAGGAATTTAGGTAGGAAAGTGTCGGCCTGGCCGATCGGAAGAGAGTCACATAGGAAGGGTGTTCGACGGAGACCTCGCATTCCCACCTTTTACAATTGACATTTTTTTTTTGGAGTCAAGGCTCAGAACCATGAGTTGTTGACTCAAGGCTACCTCGACTAGCCAGGTGAGGAATGGAGGGATGACATATTGAGTAGTTTGGAGAATTGTGTGCCGAGCACACCTCGGTTGAGGGGGAAGATGAAGAAGATGGGGACGGAGATGGAGGCAGAAGGTCAGAATCAAAGAGTGAGAGAAGGCAGAAGTCCTCGCAGACTTCCTTGATTTCGGCAGCTTCTTCTTCTTCTTCACTCTCAGAGTTGGACAATTCTCCACCATGGGCTCCCGAGTTCCCGGTTGAGGGGCCCCTGAATAAAATGATCCTTCAGGGTCTAAGTGAGAGGTTCGTAGGGTATGAATGGATCCGGATGAATTAGGTATGGGTGAAAACCTAGACTGCCCTAGCCAACAACCTCTTGACATGGACACTACTGATAGGACCCTGCTTATCCGACCCAATCCTTGGCCATGGATTATAGCCGATCTTAGCCTCACACCTGCCAACCTTTCCCATGGGACACATGGTGGTCTCATATCTTCACCACGAGAGGAGGTTGGTTCAAATCAAGGGGAGAGGGAGATCAAAGATGGGACTGACAGACTTCTTCCCTTTCTGGAATGACAGGGGTGGCATCTGCTCCGAAGTGATAGAGTTGAGAGTTTCCATGGTAGGAATGCTCTTGATTTGATGGCCCTTCGGGGCTTTGGCTTCCGCCATGCCCCCTTTTCATTGTGAGACTTGAATGCCATCTTCTTTCATTTCGCCTTGACTTGATGTAGGCGATGATATGGGTGCCCTTTTGTGTGAAATTTGCCGTTTTAATTTCTACCGATGCACTGGCTTTCGTTTATTTCCGCCTTAACTTGATGTAAATGGCGGAGCATGTTGTAGTAATAGCACAATAGGGACATGACAGTCCCATGGCAAGATTGGTTGGCCTTCATCTAGCCACATATTTTTTTGTTTTTTTTTTTTTCTTTTCCTGGCATGGATGAGCCTTTCAGACATGGATATAGCCGCAACAGTTTTTTCAACCTTGGCGACGGTTCCCTCGGCTAGCAGGAACAACCCCATAGATTTCGTTGGCACTTAGCTTCGTGAAGATGCCTCCGTTTTGATGTTTTTGAGCAACCACAACCAAAGCTGGGGTGGTGTTGTGCCTTGATAACAAAGCGGCTTTGGACATGTGCCATGTTGACATTTAGGCTTCGGAAGGAAGCACTTTGTCTTGATCCCTCAGCGGAAGCTAATTGTTCAGCATGTTTTTCTTCACCCTCCTTTTCAATTTTTTTTTTTGTTCTTCTCTGCTTCTTACCCTTGGCCAACTTGGTTAGAGAGGAGATTCTGCCTCTGCAAGCGGTCAGGGAATGCCCCCACAGTTGGAATTGTTGCATGAAGCTTTCTTCTTAGGAGGTTTAAGTTGAGAGCTTTTCTTCAGGGTCATAGTGACTCAACTAATCTCCTCTTGTTGCAGTTAAACGGTGCCATTGATTGCCTGCTAGAATTTTGAGAAGTTCTCTATATTGCTATCTTCTTGCTTTCTGATTTGTCTGGAGCTTGACTTCAGAGACCCTATCTTCATTTTTCCTTGTGGCTTTGCTCATAGATACACTCGGCATCTTTGTCTTGGACTTTACCTCTTTTTGGTTCGCCTAAATTTGTTTCGGCTTTTGTTCTCGAGTATTGCCCTTTTGGATTTGCTCGAGATTCAATCTGATATTTCTTGTCGAGATTTACCTCCTTGGATTTTGCTTTTGAGCCTCACATTTGTCAGCTAGGCATGAAGATTGTCGATGGTGATTTTCTTACTAGATCTCAAGTTGATCGCCATCGATTCTTCTTGCTTTTGTGGCATTTGGGTCGTCCGTTGAGCAAGGGTGACACCAAAGAAAATTGATTAGCCGAATAAACCTGGCCTTAGAAGTATGGGACTTGATGCCCCCATTGTAGTAGCAGTGGTGAAATGCGCGCTGCCTTCAACCTTAGGAAGCTTGTTGCCCCCCGTGGGGGTGGGTTTGTGCCCCTGCTTATGGCAACATATTTGATGCTTCTAGTGCGAGCTTTTGACCCTTTGTATCCGTCGGCTTGATGTCCCTATGATGGGCTTCTTTCCCTTTGTAGCAACAGGCTTGATGCCCCTAGCAGCAGCATTTTCGGCTGGAATGGCGTTGCCTCCTGTTAGCAAGAACAACTTCAAATGAGCTTTATGCCATCATTTCAACTTCAAAGGAGATCCTTCCTTTTTTGATTCCCCAAACAACAACTTCGGCTGGGGTAACTTCAACAGTGAGGATTTTTCCATTTGGATTTCTTGCAAGAGTATCAAGGAGTCACAACCTAGAGACAAGGTTATTCTTTGACAGAGATGAAAGGTAGGAACTGTCCCCACCGGGCGTGCCAATTTGTTTAGCACGCGAAAAGTTTTCATTCAAATCTTTTATCTTTTAGAAGAAAAAGATAAATTGTTGATGGTTATCTATTTTGCGGGCGTGCCAATTTGTTAAAACAGACAATTTCATTTATCACAGCGATTTAGGTGTCGTGTACAGGACATTTCCCCCACCGACCGAAGTCGATGTTAATTTACATCGAGGTGACTTCGAACACCTTTGATTCTCTGTCAAAGAATACCTTTGTCTCTATTCGTTGTGACAATATTGATCTTGATGATCGTCCTTCATGAATACATACTCTTGCATAGATATTTGAAGCATTCATTGCTTATACACATGTAATTCGAAATACACTGGTCTTTCAAGACCTTTACAAATGGTGCCGATTATATAATCGGTCTTTAGAATTACATTCGGTTGCAATCGACCCTTTTTGGACTTGCTTCTGTCACGATCTATCGTTGATTTGCATCTTCATCACGATCGGACCACTGGATTTGAATATCATCACGATCGGACCGTTGGATTTGAGTATCATCACGATCAGATCGTTGGATTTGAGTTCGGTCACGAGCAGGTCGTTGGATCGCCAAGATGATTACTGTCGGCCCGTTGTATTTGCTTTGTGGTGACCATCACCCTTGATAGTAATGAGACCTTTAAGTGGTCATGTCAGTTTCTACAAGTTTGTACCCCTTTGGGATTTCGCTGCAATCTTTCACCCTTTCTGGAAATTTTGCAGCTCTCCCATATCGGGGTATTTCTGTGAGTATCAGCCACTATGATCATAGAACTGAAAACTTGACCAATATTGTGTTTTGAAGAAGAAACTTGGAGGAGATTTGGACAGCATTGTATCTATGACTATTCAAGAGCTCCTTGCCATTTTCTGACATTTCCAGGCACCTCTGTCATTCCTGGCCTTTTAGACCTTCTGTCATCAGTTGATATCTTCGAGTTATTTCCGTCATTTCTTGACATTCTCAGACATTTCCGCCGTTTCTTGGCTTTTTCGAACAGTCTCGGGTATTTCTGTCATTTGTTGACTTGCCCGGATGCTTCTGCCATTTGTTGCTTCCTCGGATGCTTCTGCCGTTTCTTGACATTCTGTCTTTTCTGTCATTTTTTGACATTCTCGGACATTTCTGCCATTTCTTGACTTTTCCAAGTAGTCTCGGGTATTTCCATCATTGATTGACTTCCTCGGATGCTTCTGCCATTTCTTGGCATTCCTGAGTGTTTCGGTCATTTATTGACGTTCTCAGGTGTCTTTGCCATTGATTGGCATCCTCGGACATTTCTGCTGTTTCCTGGCTTTTTCGAGCAGTTCCGGTATTTCCGTCATTGATTGACTTCCCCGGATGCTTCTGCCATTTCTTGGCATTCCGGAGTGTTTCGGTCATTTATTGACGTTCTTAGGTGTCTTCACCATTGATTGACATGCTCGGACATTTCCGCCATTCTTGGCTTTTTCAAGCTGTTTTGGATATTTCGTCATTGATTGACTTCCCCGATGCTTCTACCATCCCTTGGGACACTTGGATATTTTCGTCATTTGTTGACTTCTCGAGTATCTTATGTCAGTTCTCGACTTCTTGGGGCTTTTCAATCATTTCATGCCTCCCATGGGTGTATTTGTCATTTCTTGACGACCCCAAAACTTCGCCAACTGTAAACCGGACTCAGGAGAGCGCACGCCACTTCAAGGAATGACGTGTGTCCCGCTCCACCGAGTCATGTGAACGGCATGGACCTTGTATAATATCTTGCTTCGTAGGGATTTTCTTGCAATTTCTAAACTTCGACGACATTTTGTTGACTTCCGTGAAGCTCGAACATAGCTTGAAGGACTTCCTCACAAGCAGGAGCACTTGTGCAATTTCCCCCCTCAAGGTCTTTGGATTTGGGACCTTTCTTGGGACATTTATGCAATTTCTATTCTCCAGGAGTATTCTGCAATTTTTTCTCTCGAAAATGTTTTGGTGACTTCTGTCCTTTTGAGAACATTTTTTGCACTTATCACCCTTTGGAGGATATTTGTAATTTTGTCCTTTTAGATGGTATTTCCACAATTTTCCTTAATCCAGGGATATATTAGCAATTTCCCCTGACACAAGGATTTCCTGCAATTTTCAGATAGTAACAGGACTGATTTGCAATTTTTCTACTCTCCGGGAGCATTTCTGAATTTCCCCTCAAGCGGAGACATTTCTGAAATTTTCCCTTAACTGGGGTATTTTTGGAATTTCCCTTAACATGGGGGTGTTTCTGGAATTTCCCTTAACATGGGGTGTTTCTGGAATTTCCCCTCAACATGGGGTATTTCTGGAATTTCCCTTAACATGGGGTATTTCTACAATTCCCCTCAAACAGGGACATCTCTGCAATTTTCCCAGTCATGGGGTAATTCTGCAATTTTCCCTGACGAGGGTATTTCTGCAATTTTCAATTTTCCCTTGACATGGGGGTATTTCTGCAATTTTCCCATCATGGGGTATTTCTGCAATTTTCCCTTGACATGGGGGTATTTCTGAAATTTCCCCTCAACATGGACTTTTCTGGAATTTTCCCTTCAAACAGGGAGATTTCTGGAATTTCCCTTGACAAGGGCATTTCTATAAATTTCCTTTGATCAGGGTATTTCTGCAACTTTCCCTTGAACAAGGTATTTCTGCAATTTGTCCCTTGATCAGGGTATTTCTGCAATTTGTCCCTTGATCAGGGTATTTCTGCATTTGTCCATTGAACACGGTACTTCTGCAATTTGTCCTTGAACAAGGTATTTCTGCAATTTGTCCCTTGATCAGGGTATTTCTGCAATATTTCACCCTTTTGAGGATGTGTATGCAGTTTTTATCCTTTTAAGGACATATCTGCAATTTCCTGCCTTCTGAGAATGTTTATGCAATTCTCACCCTTTGAAGGGTATTTCTGCATTTGTCCCTTTCAATGACATCTGTGCAGTTTCTCTATTAGAGAGATTTTTGTTACAATTTTCACCTTTCTAGTGACCTTTATGCAATTTTCACCTTTCAAGCATATTTCCATAATTTTCCACCCTTTGGAGGTATTTATGTAATTTTCTGCTCTTCAAGGGTTGATGTGTCATTAACCCTTTGAACAAGGTTTACATGCATTCTCCCTTAGACAGGGACTGATTTGCAATTCTCCACATATGTGGAACATTGCCTTTCATAACATGTCACTTTTCTGGTTCCTTTTTGTAACTTCTGTAGATCTTTATGTAATTATACAAGGGTTTGGGTATAATTACAATTTGCAATCTAATATAAGTCCATTAAAACATGTAAATGGACAAATATATGCTATGATGGGGGTCTTCTTTTAAAAGACCGTTGGTTTCCAAAACTCCAACAAAGTTTTTATTTTGGACTTGTACGAGAGCTTCCAAAACCCTTGCTAAATTCTTTTAAGAATCCAACGCCATTGCCTCTTTTTGTTGACCTGCTTTAGGAAGTCTTCTGGCTTCTTCTATGCAGCCCGGAAACACCAACATAGGCCGCCTTCTATTGAAACAAACACATGGGAGGAGGCCGCTCCGAACCACCTCCACTCTTGTAGATTTCAGATCTCCGGAGTTGGTGATTTCAGATCTCCCCAGCTTGGTGGATCTCAACTCTTCCCACTTTTTCAGATCTCAGACTGGCAGATTTCAGCCCCCTCCTTTCACTTCCTTGGAGTTCATCTCCTTTTATAGGAGATTGAGTGGGGTGGACATCCCACCGGATTCATCTTCTGCATCCCCACCGGAGACGCGCCCCACCGGAGACGCATCCCATCAGGTACGCATTTATTTCTTTCCGTTTTAATTTTTTGGACAGCAAATAGGGGCTCCACTGGGTGGGTCCCCACTGTGGGCACCGGGGGACTCCCACCGGGCGCGCTGTTCCGGTGGACAGCCCACCGGCGCGCGGCCCTGTGGGACTGTCCACCGAGGGCGGGCCCCGCACGGACCCCGGTGGGGTTCCCACCTGCTGTGCGCAGGCCCCAGTGGGAGTCCCACTGGGTACGCAGTCCCAGTGGGACCTCTCCCGGTTCCATGGCAGAAGGGGGGACCCATGGATCCTTATAAATTCATCACCACGTGTCTTTTTCACCACGTGGAGCCTTTCTTTTTCGTTTGTGCAAGGATCGGTGTGTCACGTCACATCATTTTCTGTTGTTGACATGGGTATTGATCGGACCCTCACATGTTAATATGCATGCCACGTAGGACGACTTTCGCCGGATTATCCCGGGGCATTAAAGATTGTTCGCCCAACATCGGATTTAATTCCGAGCACATCGGGAATTGCTAATTTCTGTTCTTGGTCAACTCCGGGAGACTTTTTCTTCGACATCCTAGGATATGCAGAAATATTTCTTTTTCTGCATTAATTTATTCCGAAATCCAGAATAAATAATTTCATTTCATTTATTCATTCTGAAAATTCTGAATAAATAGTTCCCAGGGTTATCTTTTACTCGGGACTCCGGACAAATATTTTCCCTTTCGTACACTTGTTCCAAACTTTGAAACAAGTGTTTTCTAATGCAATAAATTTCTCGGGGGAATTTTATTCCGAAAATGCCGGAGGTTACATGGTTTCAGCCCCAATTTGATTCGGAATGGCTCCCGTTTAAAATCGAACATGTGCAGAAAAATATTTATGTTTTCTGCTATTTATCTATTCCGAAAATCAGAATAAATACTTTCTTTTCTTTCATTCATTCTGAAAATTCTGAATAAATGAGTTTGGAGGTTGTTTTTATCCAGAAGTCCGGACACATATTTTCCTCTTTATACACTTGCTCTAAATTTTAAAACAAGTGTTTTTTTTAATATAAGGGAAAAATTCGTTCAACAGCGACCTATCTGCCTGTCTTCCTCCACCTCCTCCACTTTGAAAAGGTTCCACAAAATAAGGATACCACCAGCTCTGCCGACAACTGGGGAGGCCACTCCTCTAGAACCTACCTCCCCCAACCTCCCTCCACAACTCTTCTCCCCAGCCTCACACTTGGTCCCCGAATGCATAAGACATCTGCCTTACAGTTTCTCACCATCCTCCCTTCTCACCATCTCTCAGACCCCTCACATTTCATGAGATGATCCTCATGAGGAAACTAAAGTAGCATCCCCCTCTCTCTCTCATACCCTTGTTCCTTCGTCCTCCTGTTGCACCTCCTAAACCTCTGCCCTCGTTTTTTTCTGCAATTTATCTTTTTCGCCTCCCTTGCCAGTGCTGCCACCTATCTCTTCTGAATCATATAGACTGAACCTCTAATTCCCTTCTCCACCCATCATAGAGAACCCCCAATTTTTCAGTTACCCCTTTTAGGTGCTCTTCTGTGAGCCTCTGCACCAACCACAACAACTCCTTCCCCCCTTATCAAGAAATGGTTTGAGAATCTAGCACCTTAACATCCAGTCCATCCGCCCCAGGCATCGAAGTGGGTTGGAACTGGGTTCCTTCAATAGACGGACATATCAAGATAGTTTTATCCTCCTCCATAGGAGATCATCATCTTCCAAGCGGTCGGCAAAGAAAACTAACCGGTCGGCAACATGCCAACATCGGCCTAGGCTATTACCTACATAGCCCAATTGTTGCCTAGACCGGTGCCCTCTACAGAGCCCTAGACCCTCCCCTGCTCAGGTGTGGTCTTCAAGTCTTCAGCCCCTCCTGCAAGGTCGACAAATCCTTGTCGTTCTGCTTTCCACAGAGTAAGTCCTCCGCTTCCTCCATCTGGCATTCCTGTAGGTCCAGCGCACAGTGGAAACCTGTGAAGAGGAGCATCCAGCACAGGGGAATGCAAAGCAGAGGGAGAAGGGGCAGTCGCAGTCTCTTTAAACATCTCCGGCACCCCACGGACGTCGCCCCCCCCCCCCCCCCCCGCTCGATGACAAGAGGCTCATTGTGTGTAGTCGGACCGAGGATAAGTAAATCATATACAAGCTATTCACGTTTAGGAGCTTTTTTAGTTTGAGATGGTTTAAATGAGAGATAGTTAGGAAAGGGATAACTTTTAATGTGATGTGATGTGACAAAGTGTGTATAGTTATCACCCCTTTATACCTAATTTGACACCATTTAACTGTGTGTAGGGAAAGATACACAATTTTTTAGAATGAAATATTATAATTAATGAGTTATCTCTAGAGATAACTTTTATCCCCCCTCCATGGGTGAGATAGGTATCCCCCCCTTTATCACCCTTTTATCCTGGATAACTTTTTATCACCCGGGGTTAAACTAAACGCATTTTCAAACTGCGTGTGGAGTTAAAACAGGTGATAAAAGGGGTATAAACCCCCCTATCCCATTACCAAAGAGGCTTTACCTTATAAGACACGAGTATAAGAGTAAGTTAATCATGTTTCATTCCAGATGCCAATCAACAATTAAATGTGGCCATAATCTACATCAACATGAGGAACATATCAAGTTGTAGAAATGTAAATAGACCCATTTCAAATAAACACAGAGCATTCTCAAAGAATTTCATGGGTGACTAAAAGACAATATGGGTCCAGTATAGTTTTTTATCTTCCCCAAAGACATCAAGGAGCAGCATAGGAAGTCTTTACTATAACTTAGTTCTTCACAACTAGCTTTCACATGCTGGGGCATATCAGAAATGAGCAATGGGCTTCAAGGGAACAAAGTCCTTCCTAGGCAAAGCAGGATTCTAAGTAACAGCAGGACAACATGAAAACATGTCATAGATAACGAAGTCGATTGACAGATTTTGAAAGTAAATGAGACTTGTAGATTTGGGCTGGGGAAGAAGGCCGTAGAGGAAGCTAACAGGAGAGAATTTTGCCAATGTTTTTGGCTTACATGAGTCTAGTTCATTTTATTATCAAACCTGTCTTGGTTCAAGGTTCAAGAAAATTGTTGTAAGCAAAATCCAGGCAATTATCCATTAAATGCTTTGCAACTAAAATCTGTTGCAATACTATGAGATTATTTCTCTGGTTAGTGTTCGATGAAGTCTAGATATCATTTGTAAGAAAGCTAGATCATTGCTCTTTTTCTTTCTCCATTTTTTGCTCCTACTTAAAACTCGTTCTTGTCCATAAATTATGTTGTTGTATTGTATGGAAAGTCCTTCTAAATTTGAAAGGATTTGAGACTTTTCGCATATCATACTCATGGAAAATAAAAGGCACAGGCTTCTTTACTCAAAATATCTTGGAAAATCTGATTTGCTTCTTTTATTCTTCTAATCCTTCCAGCAATATTTGTTCAGAAATTTTATGACTCACAACCCAAATATGTACAAATAAACAACTTTCAACATAGTTCTGGAAGGGAACAGCTGCCAATTCTCTGTCATCACTAAGTTACATTTGTGGAGAAACTAACAACCTCTGTGCAACAGAAGTTGGTTTCAGTTATAAACTAGGAAAGGGCAGCCTGGACAAGTTGTGTAAAAAGGAAGTACTTGCATGGAGAATTACTTTTTAAACCTGATAACATCGGATTTTCAGCTGAACCTTTAGTCCTTTACAAACAGCAACAATGATAACAGGACATAAGAACATTACCTTTGAAATGAGGACCTCTACTGCTACAGCCATAGTAAACTTTTGAGTATTTTGATTTCCATATGTCAATTGGTTCATGGTGGTTCGGACCCTGCATTCCATTTAAATTGTTAAGCATTCACTGGAATTAAGTAGATGATTCCTACAAGTACTCCCTAAATAAAAGGTTAAGGAACAACCCGTATAAAGCCTATAGAGTCCGTCACTTTAATGCATATTTTAGTATGTGCCACCTAAGCTGAAACATAACCATTGCAGAGAAATCCCCAAGATGCGATTCGAACCACTCTCAAAAAAGAGGAAAAAATTCACGCATTGCGGATTCCAAAAACAGAACTCAACTTCCACAATCTCCTCCCATGCATCAATGGACCCGCAAAATATATAAATCTCATAGTTATCAGTTATTTATCCACTCATCTTGAGCATTGACACTACCGAAGTACTAAGGGAAAAGACACATGTGCTTCTCTGAACTAAGAGTAACACCGAAACAATAATAATGAAGAAAAAGGTAAAGAACTTGACTTCTCACGTTTCGACATCTGGCGGACAATGGAAGCTACATGAAAGAACAACACTTTACAAAACCGGCTCGTTGTCAGAGCATCCCAACAGAGTCATGTTCCAATCCACAGTCATGCACACAAAATGGTGAAGAAAACCGTGCCCAAGCATGTTCCACAAGAAACCACACCTGTTTGGAGCCCCATGGACGCCTCAGCTGCGAGTACCACTCGAGATGGGACACAATGTGGCCGGTAAGAAGCGAGACCAGGCCCAGCACGAAGAGAGTGGAG
>CM024763.1:98841326-98894329 GCA_014218235.1 Colocasia esculenta | reverse complement strand
CATTTTCATCTTGTTCTTTTCATTTTCAAATTGAGCAATTTGTTTTTCCAAGTCAGAAATTTTATTACTCAAATTGCTACATTCATGTCCAATGGTCTGTCATGGAACAAGCCTTCAATCTTCCTTTTTAAGTGACAATTTTCTTCAACAAGTTGTTTGCATCTCTCATTTATTTGATGATCATGAGCCATATTAGAGATTTGTTTGTTTAATTGATCATTATCAAATTGAAATTGTTATTGAGATCAATCAATTCTTCTTTTTCATTTTCCAGATCAATGACTTTTGATTTCAATAGCTCATGATTTTCTTTCAATCCATTCAATTTAGTTTCACAGATTTGGACTTCATCTTCCAAATTCTCTTTTCAGAATTAATTTTTCAACTTCATTTTTCAAATTCTCAATTTCTTCTAGGATCTTTGTCATTTTTCTGGAGCAATTCAAGTGTATTTTTCAAGTTTTCACTTTCTTTATGGCAATGTTTTAAAGTCTTTTTCAAGTCTTTTTTTAGTGTTCAGTTGTACATTAAGACTTTGTATCTTTTCACAGAATTTAATCAATTCAGCATAAGACATGCCCTCATCTTCATCAGAATCAGAATTGAAATACACAAATGGATCTGGAGTTGATTTACCTGACCTTTTAGACCCATTTGAACTCTTGTGTTCTGAAGAGGATGAAGAGTGTTCTGAACTCTTAGACTTTGCTGTGAGAGCCATAGTTTTCTGAATTCTTTTTGCTCCTTTTCTTTGTGAGTTCTTTCCATCACTTCTGTTAGCCATGAAGCATAACTCTCATTTGCTGAACTTGAAGAGTTCTCTTCATCATCCTCACTTTGGTCTTCATCTGACCAAGTTGCAATCATGGCTTTTGGCTTCTTCAATTTGTTGTTCTTCTCATATTTGTCCTTTTTGATCTCAGGACACTCACCTTTCATGTGTCCTTTCTTGTTGTACCTGTAGCAATCAATATCTTCATTAGTTTTTTGATTTCTGCTATCATTACAATTTGAAGAAGAAGCATTCCTTTTATTAGAAGAATATTGTTTCTTTTCATTGAATCTTCTTCTTCTTGATTTTAAAATTTTCTGAATTGTCTAGTCATGATGTCAAGTTCATCTTCATTAAACTCAGACTCATCAGAACTTGATGTTTCTTGATTTTCTCTTTGATGCTTGATGAAGCCTTAAGTGCTACTGGTTTAGCCTTAAGCATGTGTTCTTCATTTCTCTTCAGATTTATTTCATAAGTCATTAAAGATCCTATGAGTTCATCCAAGGAGATTTTGGATAAATCCTTAGAATCTTCAATCACTGTAGCCTTTGTGTGCCAAACAGATGATAGAGAGCGCAAAGTTTTTCTTACCAGATCAGCATCAGTGTATTCCTTACCTAATGCCTTCAGTCCATTGACAATTATCATAAACCTAGCAAACATTTCAGAAATCGATTCATCAGATTTCATCATAAACAATTCATATTCAGAAACAAGTATGTTTGCTTTGATTTCCCTAACTTGAGATGTTCCCTCATACATCAATTCAAGTTTATCCCACATTTCTTTAGCAGATTTACACATGGATATTCTTGAATATTCTTTAGGGTGGACTGCACACTGAAGCATGTTCATGGCACTATAATTAAGAGTAGCTTTCCTAATTTGCTCTCTAGTCCAATTTCCTCATCTTCATGATTTTCATAAGGACCCACTTCAACTATCCTCCAAATTTCATAGTTTTGAGCCCTAAGAAAAACTTGCATGCGATTTTCCAGTATGAATAATCAGACCCATCAAAATATGGTGGTCTATTAATGGAATGGCCTTCGGCTACAAATCCTCGAGAATCCATCAATGAGATGGTGAAAGAGCAAGCAAACAATTCAAGCAATTAACACAGAGATCAAACAGAAGCAATCAAATCAGATCAGATAGACATTAACCCGCTCTGATACCAATTGTTGGGGATCGGATGGGTGGAAGGATCAGATCTAGAAGGGGGGGTTGAATAGATCTAATGCCAATTAACGCGGAAGCTTAAGCAATTAAAAATTACTTCTAATCAGAGATCAAATCACCCAATTAATTTACTGATCTGAAGTGTGATTGGGGTGTGAGCAAATCAATTAGTAGTGTGAACGAAATCCCTATGCATGCATCTAGCGAGACACAAAGGCAAACCACAAATCAAACCAATGCACAGAGGATTTTAGGTGGTTCGGAAATCACCTCCAGTGACTCCTACGTCCACCCTCACACAGTGAGGCCACACTACTCAAAACCTGAGTACAACTCACACAGGAGCACGACTCCAAACACCCTTGAGCACGACGACTCAAGAAACACTGGAGCACGACGACTCCAAAACCCTTGAGCACGACGACTCAAGAAACACCTGGAGCACGACGACTCCAAACTGAGCACGACGGCTCAAAAAAACAACCGGAGTACGACGACTCCAAATTGAGCACGACGGCTCAAACCACACAGTGAGTACGACGACTCACAACACCAGAGCTCGACGGCTCACAGTACAAAAGCTAGATCAAACACAAAAGAGATCAGATCCTCTAGCAATGATCTGATTCAAGACAGATTCGTACACAGAAATTTGTGCAGAACTTCATGCACAAATCTCACAGACGAAATAAGGAAGAACAAACTCTGAGATGAGGGAAATAGATGTAGAAAGAGTGTTCTTCGATGAAGAGGCCTTGCAGAGACTTCAATTGAGGAGGCTTGATGGAAATCGATGGAGATTCTCCTCAATTGGCGATGCTCTGCTTTGATGGCATCTGAAATGCCAGAAATCCTTCTTCTCCTGAGCCTCTTCAGTTGGATCTGCTCCCTTGCCTTGCACAGCAAGCTTCTCTCCAGGG
Organism: Colocasia esculenta; assembly: GCA_014218235.1. Classification (NCBI taxonomy): domain Eukaryota; kingdom Viridiplantae; phylum Streptophyta; class Magnoliopsida; order Alismatales; family Araceae; genus Colocasia; species Colocasia esculenta. The sequence continues at coordinate 98,891,452 of CM024763.1, read as the reverse complement.
ATTCCCCTTGATTCCCTTGTACTTCCTCTTGAAAGGATGGCTTGTAGCTTCTGGAGATGGAGACAGATCTGGAAAGCCCCTTGGCCGCCAAAAAGGTTCTTCAGGAAGTGTATGGGCTCTCTTTTTTTGGGGTACAAGGAACATGGGTATTTATAGCCCCATATGTCCATAAAGTGCTTGGGGTGCATGGGCACGGAAACCTAGGTCAAATCCCTAAATCCCAAGCATCCACGTGTACAGAGAAATTCACGATTTTGACTTTCAGCCGGAGTGTGTCGACCTGCCCTAATCTAGTGTCGACCTGCTGTCCCATTTCTGCAAACTGGTCTGCTGGAAACTGGGTCTAGTGTCGACTGCCCTGAGCTAGTGTCGACCTGCCCTTTGGAATCTGGGACTAGTGTCGACCTGCTTTGAGCTAGTGTCGACCTGCCCTTCTGGAATCTGGGATAGTGTCGCTGCTTTGAGCTAGTGTCGACCTGCTCTTCTGGAATCTGGGAAAGTGTCGACCTGCTTGAGCTAGTGTCGACCTGCTGTCCCATTCTGGCAACTGAGTCTTCTGGAATCTGGGACTAGTGTCGACCTGCTTTGATCTAGTGTCGACACTACCAAGACAAAAATGTGTGAACCTGAAATTTAACACATAAACCATTAGTATAAGATATTATCATTAAAATATGAGATATTAAACATCAGAAAAACATGTTTTAAGCATTATTGTGATATGTATAAGATGTATAACATGTTCAACATATCATCATCAAAATCACAACATGTCACAATCTCATCATTAAAATCACAATATGTCATCATCAATATCACAGTATGTCATCATCAAAATCAAGGTATGAGTGATGTTCATTGGATATCATTAAATTACAACTTTGGAAGTTCCAAACACACTCAACCCAACACATTACACATATTTCTATCCTACCTACCTCTAAAAGGATAGAGTTCTTGGCATTTTCTTGACCTTATGATATGTGGCTTACCTACTAAAGCACACTACATTCCGGCATGAGTATGGAAATTGCAATCATTTAATGAAGTTGTCTCAGGTTGAGAAAGGCCAAGTGTTCTTGGCAATTAGTGAAATCCCAAGTGGGTCTTGGGGACTAGACCTAGGACTTCCATGTGGGAAGGGGCCGAACCAAAATAAGATTTATGTGCACTTTTTGTGATTGTTTCCGCCAAGTATTTCACTGTTTCACACACTACACTAAGTACTAACATCACTATTTACTGTTATCGATTTCAGATAATCTTTAAAGGTGCAAAGAAGTCCTATTTACCTCCCCCCCTTTAGGACATCTAAAGCTCCATCAGGTCCAACAATAAATATAAAACGAAAATGAAAACAAAATTATATGTGAACAATTGCAATGCTAAACCAAATTTACACATCATGTGTTGAGTTATGGTTATGTGATTAACCATAATTATTATTTGACAATGATTGTTTGATTTTTTATGATGACATAATCATTGTTGATCTTGTTGATATCATAATATCATTGCTTTGTGATGAACTTAAGTGCTTTCAGGTTGCATCATTTGATAATGTTTGCAAATCATTGACAGACTAGCCACATTGAAAACTGCTTAAAGGATCATCGAATGTTCATATATGGTCTTGAACAGTCGAAAATGTGACTTCAACTGATCATATTTGGCCGTAGTCAGGCGAAGCCATGATTCGACTAGGACTTCTACTGATCATGGTTTTGGTCGCAGTTAGTCGAAGACAGGATTTGATTGGGACTTCGACAAATCATGTTTTGTTCACAGTCAGTCGAGCCAGGATTCGACTGGGACTTCGACTGATCATGTTTGGTCACAGATAGTCGAAGCCATGATTTGACGGGACTTCAACTGATCATATATGGTCGCAGTCAGTCGAAGTCAGAATTCGACTAGGACATCGACTAATCATGTGTTGGTCATAGTCAGTCGAGGAATAGACAATTAGATGTCTACTTTTGTTCTTTGCCAGTCGAAGTAGAACTTTGTCATATATGAAGTTAGACTCAGATAGACGAAGTGAATCGTATAGACGAAGTCACTTCGACTGATCAAGACAAATATGTCACTGTGAATTCGGATGTTCACATTACTCTTGGTCAGTCGAAGCAATGGCCTTCGTATATTTCTGTTTTGGTGTTGTCATCCGAAGCACCTTGAATTCGGATGTCATGATTTAGTCTTAGTCAGTCGAAGTGTTAAGACTTTAGATATTCATGTTATACTCTTGCCAATCAAAGCTCTGGACTTCGATGTCACATTTTAGTCACTGTCAGTCGAAGTGCTCACTTTGGTTGTTCTTGTCTATTAGTTGACATTCGAAGTTCTATATTATTTTAATTTCTTAATTTCATCATCTGTTACTCAATGGGGATGTGACACATGTCTTTATTAAATGTTTGAATATTTTTGTACCATAGTAGTGTGACACATGTCATACAATTAGATGAGTTTGAATTACATTTCATAAATGGTTCAGTAACTTTCCTGGTTTCTATGTGTTGGTCAGATGGAGCACAAGACAACCTTAAAGGGTGCATGGACAACCCTAAAGTGTGTGCTCACACATTCCTAGGTACAAGGTCACATGATTAGGGCTATAAATATGCCATTATCCTTTGTGAATGTACGTGGCTAAACGGAGTCATCTAGTGTGTGGAAAGAGCGAGAAAGAGAGGAGCTCAAAAGAGGAGAAGAGCAGCGCCGCTAGTGAACGACCTGGAGAACCTAACTCTCGGCCCAAGCCAAGGACCCGATTTTCACGGTTGGATGTGGAGACCTGGAAGAGCTATAACACAAGTCTAACAGAATATGTAAAGGAATTAAACGTCAACTATTGAACTAGGAGCAACACACACAGAACCATAAAGAAGAGCGAGACCGCAAGTATTGCTCTAAGTACAGTCCCACACAACAACGGGTACAAGTAAGCAAAAAAGGGGAAGAACAAGTCCCTTAGGGGCATACCCTGAGGGTGAAGCACAGTTGAAGGGGGATACCACTGCTAGCTGCGGGGACGACGACTACCGCCCCGCCTCCTCCACCCGACACGCACCCGGCCGTTGATGAGAAGCCTCACCTGGGAAAATAAGGGATGAGCTTCACAATATAAGATCAGTAGGGACTACCAATTTCCTACTGGCTCTAATAGGCAGGGAAGAAAAAAATATATATAATCAAAGTAAATGATAGCAGTTATATATATTCTAAGCTACACAAAAAAGTGGGGAAGCAAAGGTAACTAACTAGCAACGGTACGCAAAAGACAACGAGGTTAGAAACTCCGTAGAACCTGCACGTCGTGACCACCACACGGATGGCAACACAATCAGAGAAAACCCTGCCTAGACAAGAGGCACTAGCTACAAAAACCGCTACCACTAGTCAATTGGTCAGGAGCATCCACATGACGTCTTACCCTCGACCCAAGTCCAGACCTCCACATCTCGTCAGAGTGTGGGCGAGGAAACTCAAAGTTACCACAACAGTACGGCCATCGTCTGGCCAGAATACGGTCCCACGTCTGGCCTCTCTAGGTGGTTTTGGGGCCACAAAGAGCGAAGCAGTAAGAAGAAGGATTGACTGGCTTACACCGGGAAGAACTCCGAACGACCTCGACATCCCAAACAAACCTAGAGAACTCTGCAAATGACTCAACATCGTTGTCCTCAACACCATTTTCCCCTCTGCTCCAGAGTTTGTGACCCGAGCACACCCGTCGCCCAGAGCACTCCTCAACAGGCGCACGGGGACGGGGGTCCCAGGTAAACGGTAACAACCTCTCTCTTCGGACAAGCCCTCGGGTGCTGAGCACCAGACGAATGACTAGTGTAGACTATACTAGGAACTAGCACTGGTGCCACGGGTACAGAATGACCGAGAATAGCTAAGACTCCACGAGAAACACTTAGCGGTAACTTACCTGAAAATCAGATACTATCACGACGCCCATGGCGTCGCAACACTGTCACTACACCAAGGCCAGCTGCGACCATGTCATGACGCCCCTGGACGTCGTGATGATGTCGCGGCACACATGCCCGCCGCGACATCCAAGGCTGTCGTGGTCGGCGCATGCGTCGCAACATCATCGCGACCTGCAGTCCGGTCGCGACCTCAGTCGAGAGGGGTCCTAGTACGTTCTCCCAAGGACACCCGAAAACTGATACCAAACCACCACCATAGGGAGGGGAGCATGGGAAACACTAGGAAAGCATCAAAAATAGGTAAACCACCCTCGCAACCCCACGGATCATGCAATAAACTTGGAGATCTACACTAAAAGGAAACCTCTCCACGAATGAGGCATGGATGTCTCATCCCCAAAACCCCAACCACGATGAAGAATCAAGAACCACAAGGGGAAGGGGATCATGCTAGAACGAGAGGGAGAAGAGGAGTCCCTACCTCAATGAGTAGAGCTGACCCATTGGGGCCTTCACGTCAGAATGGCCACCCTCTTCTCACTCCAAGCACCACACAGATGTCGCCTACACCAAGGAGACGTCACCTCCTCACCAGGAGCACCACGAACAAGTCGGAGAACACAAGAGGGCTCAGGAGAGGAAGAAGGAAGAAGAAGAAGAAGAAGGGGAGAAAAGGAAGGAGAGAGGGGGAAAGGGGTCACCTACCTCGATTTTGAATCTATCGCCCCCAAGATGCAAACGGTCGGCCGGTGCAACAACAACCATGTCGCGACCGCCCAACAGGTCGCAACCGCATCGCGACCACCTACCCCATCGCGACACCAAAAATAGTCAAACTCAAGATCGAGAAACCTTAACATGGGGGCCTGCTAGGTCGCATCAATGTTGGCATCTGACACCCTTAAGCCTGTTTTGATAGAAAGCACAGCGGTCAGAACGGTCAGAAGAAGAGTCACGTCGCCTTCAGACGCCACGATAAGAATGTGTCGCCCACCCCCATCGTGACAAAGTCAGGACAAGGGGGTTCGTCGCGACCATGAGGACAGGGCTAAGGGCATAAGAGGGCCAGGTCTTACATTCTACCCCCCTTAAAGAATTTCGTCCTCGAAATTAAAAGAAACTCGGTTTCAAAACGGAAAGTAGTACAAAGAAAAAACAACATACTGATCACTCAAACAAGTATGGAAATTGTTCTCTCATCTCTCCTCGCACGCCCACGTGGCTTCACCACCAACACAGTTCTCCCAGACAACCTTGACTAGAGGGATCTGTCTCCTGTGAAGTAGTACTACACTCTGTGGTCCACAACTTTGACCGGGTACTCTAGCAGTGACAAGTCTGGTGCAACCTCAATCTGCGAGTAATCAAACACGTGTAACAGATCTACGATGTACCTCCTGAGGTGTGTAATGTGAAAAACACTGTGCACTCCTACCAACTCTGCTGGAAGACACAACTTGTACGCGACCTTGCCGATCCTCTCGAAATTGGGAAAGGTCCAATATACCTCAGACTGAGCTTTCCTTTTCTTCCAAACCTCATGACACCCTTGGTCGAGAACCGACAAGATACAAGCTCACCCCACAGAACGGCAACGGCCTCCTGCGAACATCTACATAGCTCTTCTGTCTTGTTTGTGCTATCTGAAGCCTCTGCCTGACCAATCTGATCATGTCTACACACAGCTGTACTATCTCTAGTCCCAAAAGCTACCTCTCACCCTGTAACGACCCACTTCCAATCGTACGATTACGCAACCCACATCGGATGAGAGCAGCCGCTACAGGAGAGAAAACCTCAACGATAGACAACTGGATTGAGATATACATATATAGAAAGGAATTATTGCAACAGAATTTAAATAATCTTATTCCATCAACTTTAATCCACATACCACATTCTCGTAGTCCAAGAAAGAAATGACATAACATAATTCCACTAACATGTAGCAAGTTTCAATTACATATCCAAAATTCAAATTTCAAATTACATACTAGGAAAATAAATTACAAATCTTCAATTTACTCTTCCACTCCGCTTCAGATCATGCTAGCTCCTTGGTTTCTAAATTTCCTAAAATGGTTAGCAAGGTGAGTCTACACAATAGACTCAGCACGTAACTTAAACTTCAACCATTTACCGAACATGCTTTCTAACAATTTTACACTATTACCACGTAGAAATTCAGCAATTAAATTCATACATGCTCATGCTATATCATGAATGAAAACATGGAATCATATAAACAACTAATCTAACACATGTAAACAATAATCTAAACATAGATACTAATAACATGAGTGCAAGCATATAATCCTTGCTTCATACTTTATTCCAATCATTGCGCAGTTCTACAATTTTAATCATGGAACATGTACAAGATAAGTAACACTCCTAGCATGATCTCTAACTCACTTTACATGTAAATATAACACTTCACTCTACACTTAGCTTGTTGTTTTTATAGAAAATGTATTACATTCAAATGACACTGCATATGGATCACACTGAACTGCACATCAAGAATTATAATTTCATGGATAGGGAAAGATGCACCTACACCTGGTACTAAAAATAATATCACATTTATCATTCAAAATAATTAAATTAACACATGCAATTTCCTTTTTCATGACATATTCACATGCACTTACTTTCACAACATCACATGTTCACTTACACATGATTTCACATGGTTTTCATATAGGTTTTCACTTGCACATTCACGATCACATATCATGTAACATTGCACATACATGTGCCATGTTCACATTCACTTGAACATACTTGTGCCACGTTCACATGTCATTTTACATATTTTACACATTGCCAAGACACAGCCCAAACCACCATAGAAGATCACGTAGCACATACACGTTCACATTCACGTACTTAATCACCAAGCATAGTGATCAAGTCTTGGTTCCTGTAGAAACCGGGGGAAGCCCTCCCCACAATTACAGTGGAATTTGTCCACCTCCAGGATTCCACAAGACCCTTGCTAGGGTATCACATAACATGTTTGAGCTTTCCCGTAGGCACTACTATAGTACAGCTCCAAGCATCTAGGTGGCAGTGTCTTATGGCACATTTGTTTATTTTGTCACATTAATCATTATACACACATATATCACTTGTCCTCTCACTTCCATGCACATGCACACACGTATATCATGGTATATAACTTATCACATTTAGACTCTCAATCAGTCATACCAGTAATTATCAGAAGCTAAACATGATGCCAATCACATCCTTAAACTTGGTTGAGCCTTACATTCAATTTACGGTACGGAACCTTCCAAAATTCATAATTCATTCTACAATGATCATAACAGACTGAAAATTAACCACATGGTCCATATGTATCACAGAACAATCTCTAATTTTTCATAAATTTCAGAGTAGTAAAACTATTTTTAATATTAACATACATTTTAGGCATTTACAAGATATTCAATTTGAACATGGTAGACAGTGAACTATCCATTCTGATAGGTATAAACATGCAAACAGTGGTTCTAACTTCATTAAAATTTCTGAATAATAAAATTCAACATACATAATTATTCTGTATTTAAATCTATCATATCATGGTGTAGAAAGATTCAGAAACTAATAGCACTCTGCACAGTACTTAGAATCCTACCAAAATTTGACCACAGTTTACATACAGTGCAGGGAACATATCTGAAATTTTATACAATTTTTGGAGCAGAAACACTATTTTTAATAGTTATCAATAATTTCATGAATTTAACAGGATAATTCATTTAAGCATGAAGGACAGTGAACTATCTATTCCAACAGTCCTAAAGCAGCATACAGTGGTATTGAAGTCATGATAATTTTCTAAAATCATAACATGCATCAATTCTAATTTTTCCAAACCATGTATATTTCATCACAACAGGAATTTTATAATTACAATTATCATTGGAAAATCATCAAATTCGTGGCATGATCCACTGCACATATTAGATAGGACTACATTTTCTAAACACATACATGTTTTCGCAAATTTTCCCCAAAATCACATCACATGCATCACACATGGTTCTGAAAAGAATCAGCGAACTTGGTGTCCAGGGTCCGGACGCCTAAAGAGTAAACGACATGATCGACCGCCGTTGACCTTAGATCTTGATGGCAACAATGTGGTCGTCAATATCCTGTCTGCACACAGTGTAGACAACATACAGAAAACACTGAATTTGGGGTTCCAGGAATGAAATAAAATCCAAAAAATAATAAAAATCTATAGGATAATCTATAGCTTGAACCATTAAGCTACTTGCCTAGAATAAATCGATAATGGGGTGATTTGGTCGAAGAAGCCCTCCTCGGCCAATGCCAAGAAGGTGATGTTCTCCTCTCAGATCCGGTCCACCTGTCGATGTAGGCCGCACACTGGAGTTCGGGATGTTTCCTCTATCTAAGGTGCACCTCCTAGTCGAAGAAGATCGCCAAAAGGTGTACACAACGCCAGATCAAAGCTCTCCAGTTGGGTTTTTCACTTAGGAATTCTACGGTTTTCACAAAGAGCTAAAAAGACCTAATCTGAACAAAAGATGGGTATTTTATAGGCTAAAGGGGTCGGCTAAGCATTAGGGTAGGTCTCTTATGGTTATAGATGGGTTTCCTAAACTGGAACCGGAAGAAATGTGGGCATTACCAAATCTGAAACCGTCACACAGTTGGAACTTGGCGTCCACACTGGTGCGCCACAAGGGGTTGGTGTCCATCGATCTGGATGCCAACTTCCCATGGCGATGCAGTCAGTGGCAGGAATGTTGCCGCCAACCTGTCGTTCGGCCAGAAAATAGATGTACATCCAAACAGATGTACCAATACATCATAAACAGTTTAATGGGTACAAAAAATAAGTAGATGTCATATGCACAGAGTTAAACACATATATTATATATAGGTACACAACATAATTACATACCACATGCATAGATTTAAATAACTATACCATGTACTTCAACAATTTGATAATGCTGCACATTTAAATATATTACATGTACAAAATAACTTCATGTGTACTTATAAGATATACAATAATAATTACATACCATATGCACTACATTATTTAAATACCTATGCATCGATTAATAAATATAATATACACACAAGATAACATATATTATACACATGCACATAAGTAAGTAATTACTTTTAATATGCACCAATAAACAATATGAAATGCACAAAATTCGGGGGCCTCACACCCTCTCCCCCTTAAAATGATCTTCATCCTCGAAGATCGGATCATGTACCTGTGGTGACGTCGTCTCCAGTCAACGCATACACTCTGGCCGGTGCTTGAGCTCATACTGTTGGCTTCTTTGCTGCTGTTACGTCTCGGGGAATGAACTTCTTTAGATTCGGACACTCTCTAATCCGATGATCCTTGCTGCCACACTTGAGACATCTTCATGTCCTTGTCCAACACACATCTCCGCCATGACACTTGCCGCAGTGTACACACTCGGGCTTCTCGCTGCCTGCAGAAGCTACTAACTGAGGTGCTGATTCTGCTGGTACCATAGCTGCTGCTGACCTTCCATGAGCTTCTTCATCTTCCTCTTTTGCTGCTGAAATGGATCTGGCAACCTCTTCATCCGAGCCTTCTTCTCCTCCAAGTACAACTCCATCTCACTCTCTTGCCTGCACGCCGTGCTAAGAGCCATATCCATAGCCCATGGTCAAATGCTACCAGTCTGGCCCTCAATGATGGTCTAAGTCGCATCACAAACTTCTTCACCTTGCGCCTCTCATCAGCAATTATATGGGGTGCATACCTCGACAACTCCCGAATCTAGCCTCATACTCCAAAATTGTCATCGAACCCTGAGTCAACGTCAAGATTCCTGCACCATCTTGTCCTATATGTGCTCGGGAACATACATGGCCTCAAACAACCTCACGAACTCTTCCCAGGTTACCTCTAGCTCTACTCCCTCGAACTGTGTGCGAAGAACAGAAGACCACCCACATCCGCTTGCTCCTGAAGCATATACAACGTCGAGCTGACCTTGTCATCCTCTGCAAATCTGATGGCTCTAAATATCTTCTCGATCTCCCAAGCCAACTCTCTGCAACCAATGTCTCACTCTCCCCCTTAAAAAGAGGCGGAGCCATCCTCTTGAACCTCTCTATGATCGATACTCCTCCTACCGTCCTGCTGAGCTGGTGCGGAACCTGCGCCTGAAGCTGCGTCTGAAGAGCTGCATGCATCTGCACTTGAGTCTGCATCACTTGTACAAGCCTTTGCATGAACATGTCGTAGTCAACCAACGGTGGCGGGGGTGGCGCAGGTGGTCCATGAGGTGCTGGTACTTCCTACACTCATTTGTTGTCCTCCTTGGTTCCTCATCCTGAATAGGCACGCTCGAATGATGAGTCCTTCCAGCCATTGCTACAAAATAAACACCAAGTCAAACTCCATTTACCACTACACCTAACATATTATCATGCATTTATCTTATCACTTTTCTAATCCTATCTAATTATTACTTGGATCTGGCTATCCACTATAAAAACTTAGAGAAGTAATTTAGTTGATGGCTATTCATGTATAATCTCAACCCTGTATCTCTGATACCATCTCTGTAACAATCCACTTCCACCCGGTACGGTTACACCAACCCACATCGGAAGAGAGCAAGCCGCTACAGGGAAGAAAACCCCAACGATAGACAATTGGATTAGGATATACATAAATAGAAAGGAATTATTACAACAAATTTAAATAATCTTATTCCATCAACTTTAATCCACATACCACAATCTATATAGTCCAAGAAAGAAATGACATAACATAAATTCCACTAACATGTAGTCAGTTTCATTTACATATCCAATTCAAATTTTAAATTACATACTAGGAAAATAAATTACAAGTCTTCAATTCACTCTTCCACTCCGCTTCGGATCTTGCTAGCTCCTCGGCTTCTAAATTTCCTGAAATGGTTAGCAAGGGTAAGTCTACACAATAGACTCAGCAAGTAACTTAAAACTTCAAACCCATACGTACCAAACATGCTTTCTAACAATTTAACACTATTAACACGTTAGAATTCAGCAATTAATTCATACATGCTCATGCTATATCATGAATGAATAACATGGAATCGTATTAAACAACTAATCTAACACATTAAAACAATAATCTAAACATGGATACTAATAACATGGTATCATTAACATGAGTGCAAGCATATAATCACATGCTTTCATACTTTATTCCAATCATTGTGCAGTTCTACAATTTTAATCATGGAAACATGTACAAGATAAGTAACACTCCTAGCATGATCTCTAACTCACTTTACATGCAAATATAACACTTCACTCTACACTTAGCTTGCTGTTTTTATTGAAAATTTATTACATTCAAATGACGCTTGCATATGGATCACACTGAACTGCATATCAAGTAATTATAATTTCATGGATAGGGAAACATACACCTACACCTAGTACTAAACATAATATCACTTTTATCATTCAACAATAATTATATTAACACATGCAATTTCCTTTTTCATGACATATTCACATGCACTTACTTTCACAACTCACATGTTCTCTTACACATGATTTCACATGGTTTTCAATAGGTTTTCACTTGCACATTCACCATCACATATCATGTCACATTGCACATAACATGTCCACGTTCACATATCACTTGCACATACCTTGTGCCACGTTCACATGTCATTTTACATATTTTACAATGTTCATTTTACACGTTGCCAAGACACAGCCCAAACCACCACTAGAAGATCACGTAGCACATACACGTTCACATTCACATACTTAATCACCAAGCATGGTGATCAACTCTGGTTCCTGCAGAAACCGGGGGAAGCCCTCCCCACCATTACCATGGAACTTGTCCACCTCCAGTATTTCACAAGACCCTTTCCTAGGGCATCACATAACATTTTGAGCTTTCCCGTCAGCACTACTACAGTATAGCTCCAAGCATCTAGGGTGGCAGTGTCTTATGGCACATTTGTTTATGTTGTCACATTAATCATTATACACATATATATCACTTGTCCTCTCACTTCCCATACACATGCACACACGTATATCATGGTATATAACTTATCACATACAGACTCTCAAATCAGTCATAACCAATAATTATCAAAAGATAAACATGATGCCAATCATCTTTAAACTTGGTTGAGCCTTAACATTCAATTTACGGTATGGAACCTTACGAAATTCATAATTCATCTACAATGATCAGAACATATTGAAAATTTAACCACATGGTACATATGTATACAGAACACATCACTAATTTTTCATAAATTTCGAAGTAGTAAAACTATTTTGAATATTAACATATATTTCAGGCAAATTACAAGATATATCAATTTGAACATGGTAGATAGTGAACCATCAATTCTAATAGATATAAGACGTGCAAACAGTGGTTCTAACTTCATTAAAAATTTCTGAATAATAACATTCATCATACAAAATTATTCTGTATTTAAATCTATCATATCATGGTGTAAAAGATTCAGAAACTAATAGCACTCTGCACATATTTCGAATCCTACCAATTTTGACCACGGTTCACATACAGTACAGGGAACATATCTAAATTTTCCACAATTTTTGGAGTAGAAACACAATTTTTAATAGTTATCACTAATTTCATGAAATTTAACAAGATAATTCATTTAAGCATGAAGGAGAGTGAACTATCTATTCCAACAGTCCTAAAGCATGCATACAGTGGTACTGAATTCATGATAATTTTTTAAAATCATAACATGCATCAATTCTAATTTTCCTGAATCAAACTCTATCGAACCATGTATATTTCATCCAACAAGAATTTTATAATTAACAATTATCATTGGAAAATCATCAATATTCCGTGGCATGATCCACTGACATATTAGACATGACTACATTTTCTAAACACATACATGTTTTCGCAAATTTTCCCCAAAATAATCACATGCAATCACACATGGTTCTGAAAGGAATTAGCAAACTTGGCGTCCAAGTCTGGACGCTACAGAGTAAACGACATGATCGACCGCAGTTGACCTAGGATCTTGACCGCAACAAAGTGGCCGTCAATATCCTGTCTACACACAATGCAGACCGACATACAGAAAACACTGAAATTTGGGGTTCCGGAATGGAATAAATTTGGAAAATAATAAAAATCTATAGGATAAGTCTATAGCTTGAACCATTAGCTACTTGCCTAGAAATAAATGATAATGGGGTGATTTTGACAAGAAGCCCTCCTCGGCCAATGCTAAGAAGGTGATTCCTCTCAGATCCGGTCCCCCTATCGATGTAGGCCGCACACTGGAGTTCGGGGATGTTTCCTCTATCTAAGGTGCAGCTCCAATCGAAGATCGTCAAAAGGTTTACACAAATGCCAGATCAGAGCTCTCCAAATTGTGTTTTTCACACAGGAATTCTAGGGTTTTCACAAAGAGCTAAAAAGACCAAATCTGAACAAAAGATGGGTATTTTAAGCTAAAGGGGTCGGGTACACATTAGGGTAGGTCTCTTACGGTTATAGATGGGTTTCCTAAACTAGAACAGAAAAAACGCGGTCGTTACCAAATCTGAAACCGTCACACAATTGGAACTTGGCGTCCACACTTGGTGCCGCCAACAAGGGGTTGGCGTCCATCGATCTGGACGCCAACTTCCCATGGCCATGCTTCAGCTAGCAGGCAACCTGGCAGTTCGCCGCCAACACAGTTCGGCCAGAAAACAGATGTACCAATACATCATAAACAGTTTAATGGGTACATAAAATAAGTAGATGTCATATGCATAAGAGTTAAACACATATATGTAGATATAGGTACACAGCATATTACATACACAATGCATAGATTTAAATAACTATACCATGTACTTCAACAATTTGATAATGCAGCACATTAAAATATTACATGTACAAAATAACTTCATGTGTACTTATAAGATATACAATAATAATTAGGGCAAATTAATTAGAAGTCCTTGACTGTAATAGGAGGTCCTTACTGTAACAGGGCTTAACGTATACTGTAACAGGTGATACACTTACTGTAATGAGTTACAGCTCTGTTAGGAACTAACAAATAAGTCAAAAATCTAAGAGGGACTCCTAATTAATTTACCCTAATAATTACATACCATATGCACTACATTATTTAAATACACTATGCACCGAATAAATAAATATAATATACACACAAGAATAACATATATTATACACATGCACATAAGTAAGTAATTACTTATAATATGCACCAATAAACAATATGAAATGCACAAAATTCGGGGGCCTCACACACCCACTTCAAACCAGTGACTGGTGTCCTGCACGGTCGACCATACAAAGCCTCGTATGGTGTCATTCCAATGCTCGAGTGATAACTTTTGTTATATGCAAACTCTACCATCGAAAGGTGCGACTCGCAAGTGCCACCCCAGTCCAAACAGCACGCTCTCAGCGTATCCTCCAGAGTCTGAATAGTCCTCTCCGACTAACCTTCTGACTGAGGGTGGTATGCTGAACTCAATCACACTCTATACCAAGATCTCTCTGCAACTGCGCCAAAACCCTGAAGTGAACCTTGGATCTCTGTCGAAAATAATGGAAACAGGGGTTCCGTGCAATGGAACAACTCGGTCTACGTACAGTCTGGAAAGCCTATCCACTGACCAAGACATCCTGATAGAAGGAAGTGCGCTGACTTGGTCAACATGTTCACAATCACCTAAATACCATCCTGTCTTTGCGGAGTACGGGGCAAACCAACTACAAAGTCCATGGTGATGGCGTCCCACTCCCACTCAGGAATGGGCAACGACTGCAACTCACCACCCAGACGCTGATGCTCAGCCTTCACCTGCTGACAGGTAAGGCAACGAGCAACAAACTCTGCCACACTCTTCTTCACCCCAGGCCACCAAAAGAACCTCTCAGGTTGTAATACATCTTGGTGGAACAAGATGAACAGCATACCTCGACTGATGTGCCTCTAACAATAGCGCCTGGGACGTACAATCTTCCTTTGAACTTGCCCTCACTGTCCTCATCCAGGTCAACATCTGGCATTTGCAAAATGTCTGCCAACTCTGTATCTTCCAACTGTGCTTCCAACACCTGACGGTACACTGACGGGAGAATTGACAAATTAGTCATCACTGCACGGTCTTTGTACCTCAAAGGGCAGAAAACTCCCTGAGACAAGTCCTCAAACAACCTCCACTCTTTGGCTAGCAACGAACTCAAGCAAACTCGTCCGCTCAAAGAGTTTTCTATGACATTAGCCCTTCCCGGATGATAGGAGAGGGTAAGGTCATAGTCCTTCATGTACTCTATCCATCTGCGTTGCCTCAAGTTCAAATTCTTCTGACTGAAGATATACTACAAACTCTGATGATCTGTAAATATCTTGAATGTCTCGCTGTACAATAGTGTCTCCACAACTTCTGAGCGAACACCACTGCTGCCACTCGAAGTCATGAGTAGGGTAGTTCTCCTCATGCTTCTTCAACTGTCGAGAAGTATAGGCAATGACCCTACCATGCTGCATCAGCACTGCACCCAAACCTAACCTTGAAACGTCAGTGTCGACCACAAAACCTCCGCTACCTGATGGCAAGACCAACATTGGTGTTGTAGTCAACCTCGTCTTCAGCTCCAGAAAACTTCGCTCGCAGTCCTCTGTCCAAACAGATATGGTCTCAAGTCTGGTCAATCTGGTCAACGGCTCTACAATCCTGGAAAAGTCTTGAATAAACCTCTTGTAGTAACCTGCCAAGTCCAAAAAGCTGCGAACCTCTGACACTGAAGCGGGCTGCTCCCAGACAACACTGCCTCATCCTTGGCAGGGTCCACCGCCACACCAAAACTTGAGATCACGTGTCTGATAAAGTGCACCTCCCTCAACCAAAATTCACACTTGTCAAACTTGGCATAAAGTTGGTGACTCCACAACGTCTCCAACATGATCCTCAAATGCTCCACGTACTCCTCCTCATAAGTTGAGTAGACCAAAATGTCATCTACAAAGATGACCACAAACCTATCCAGGTACTCACTGAACACTCTGTGCATCAAATCCATGAAAGATAATGTGCATTCGTGAGCCGAAACATCATCACGACGAACTCAAAGTCACCATACCTCGAACGAAAAGTTGTCATGTCAATATCTGACTCTCTGATTCTCAATTGGTAGTAACCCGATCTCAAGTCAATCTTCGAAAACACCTTGGCTGACTACAACTGATCAAACAATTCATCAATCCTGGGCAAAGGATACTTGTTCTTCACAGTGACCTGGTTCAACTGCTGTAATCAATGCACAACCGCAAGCTACCATCCTTCTTCCTCATGAACAACACTAGCGCTCCCCAAGGAGAACAGCTCAGATGGATAAAACCCAATTCAAGCAACTCCTACAACTGACACTTCAGCTCGTGCAACTCAGCCAGAGCCATTCGGTATGGTGCCTTAGACAAAGGCATCGTACCAGGCAAAAGTTCAATGGAGAATTCTACCTCTTGCTCAGGCGGTAACCCAGGTAGATCCTCTAGAAAAACATCAGGAAACCCACAAACAACAGGTACATCAAAAATCGACAATCCTCTAGGTTCCAAGGAACAAACAGAAGCAAGATATGCTACACAACCATCACGGATCAAACGACGAGCTCCACAAAAAGAAATAAAAGGTCGACAAGTAGACCAGATACCTCGGAAGTAGAGAACATGCACTCCTGGTATCTCAAACCACACGGTCTTTCGATGACAATCCACAACAGCTGAGTGTGCCTCAACCAGTCCATGCCAAGGATGATGTCGAAGTCACAAAGCTGCAACACGTACAACCTGACCGGCAACTAGTGTCCCTGGACCTCAACTATGATACCCTCAAGGTAGCCGAAAGAATGCATGTAATCACCGGACGGATGATCGACCATCACATCACACTACCTCTTAGGGGTGTGACGAACAAGCGACTCATAAAACTCCTCAGAAGCAAAAGAAAGTGAAACACCAGGATCAACCAAAACATGAGCAGCTCTACCAAGGATAAGCAAAGTACCTATGAGGCTACGACCAGGTTTGACGCCTCGACCTCCTCCCTGGTGAGAGCCATCACACGACCACGACCACACCCATGCTGCGGTGCTTGCTGGGGCTGTGGCAGAGGCGGCTGCTGGTGCTACGGAAACTGCTGCAGCTGATATGGCTGAAACTGCTAAGGTTGCTGATGTTGTTGAAACTGATGAGGCTATTGCTGGTACTACCCCTGATGCTGCTGATAGGGTACCTGCTGTTGCAGAGGGTATTGGTATTGCTGTAGCTGCTGAGTGTACTACATTGGCTGCTGGACTTGCCCCATCGGACAATCCCTCCAAAGTGGCCTGGTAAACCACAAGTGTAACAAACCACCTCCTACCTGCCCTGCTTGGCTCCCTGCTGGACCGATTGCTCTGCAATCCTCTACTGGCGCTTCTGCTGCCAACTCCGTTCACCCCCGTGAGTGGTCATTTGCCTAAACTTTGAGCGCAAACTGAAACTGCCTGAGCCTGACGAAGAAGAAGTCGCACTAACATGAATACTTGCGGGATGCTGGTACGGTGTGGTCCTTGAGGAAGCTCATCCCTGTTGTTGTTGTTGTTGCTACTGAGGCTACTAGGTCTCTCTCTCCAAGGCCACTGCCACTCCCAAGGTGGTACACATGTGAGCGGTCACACCCCACCGCAAATCTTACCTTAGTCGTACAATAAACCTCTCTGCACAAGCCTGCTCACTGTCGGCCACATGAGGAACATGCCTCAACAACCTAACAAACCTCTGGTGATACTGAGCAACTGTCAAATCACCTTGAACCAACTCATGAAACTGATCCCGTCTCTCACGTCGAGCGTAGTCAAAAAAGTACTCGCTATGGAAGACCTCCAAGAACCGTTGCCAAGAAACCTGATCCAATCGTTGCCTTGGGAAGTGTGTCCGCCTCTGAACTCTCCACCACTCATGGGCTAGTCCCTTAAGCTGGTATATTACCATCTCACCTGATCCTCCTCGGCACACTCCAAAGTCTCGAACTTACACTCCAACTTACGTCCAACTCTCAACTCTTTCTGGGTCATAGTCGCCAAAGAACATCAGTGGTCGGAGACACAAGAACCTCTCCAAGAGGGCGGTCCTGTCCTCAATGATAGTTGTCCTCCTCCTACCAACCCGAGTACTCCCAGTACCAGACGCCTGCTGAACTACTGACTACTCTACCTGCAGAGCTGCCTACTGCTCTGGTACTACTGGGGGAGGTACTGGCGGCTGTCCTCCGGTGCTACCTACCCAGGCTGCCATGCTCTTGGTACAGGGTCCTGAAAAACTGCTCAACTAAGGGGAACCAATCCACATACTGTGGTGGTGGGGGCTGGTACCACTGTTGCTGCTACTCGCCCGTTGTTGTTGTTGCCTCCTGAGGCTGTAACACAGACTCCTCTGCTCACACATCCTCTTGAACCTGACCTGGTGCTGGCATATCTAACTCACCCTACTGCTCCATCAGCTCTCTAGTCTGCCTACGCCTATGCGGAGCCATATCCTGCACGGCACACAAGCAACAAGGTTAACGACACTAACTCGGGAGGCTAGCAATGTACTTGTACCACTGATGGGACTTATGGTTGCAGTTTAAATCCTCTACAAGTCCTGTTAGACTCTCGCTCTGATACCAACTATAACGACCCCGAGAACTCGACCCTTGACCCAAGCCGAGGACCCGATTTTCGCGTCGTCGCCCACGGATCCGGGGACCCGGAAGGGCTATAACACAACTCTAACAGAATATGTAAAGGAAATAACGTCAACTACTGAACTAGGAGCACACACGTGGAAGCAGAAAGAAGAGCGAGACTGTAGCATATCGCTCTAAGTATAGTCCCAACACACACAACGAGTACAAGTAAACAAAGGGGAAGAACAAGTCCCTTAGGGGCATATCCCAAGGGTGAACTACAACTGAAGGGGGATACCACTACTAGCTGAGGGGACGACAACTACCACCCCGCGTCCTCTACCGAACTCGCACCCGGCCGCTGTTGAGAAGCCTCATCTGGGAAAAGAAGGGATGAGCTTCACAACAGAAGCTCAGTAGGGACTAGCATCTCCTACTGTCTCTAATAGGTAGGAAAGAAAATATATATGTCACGTCCCGAGAATTACGCAGCGGATATTAATAATACAATTCGAGTCGATATTCCGAGACGTGGACAGTCGGCAAATAAGCCTCTAGCTAGCGCGCACTAAATGTATATCAAACAACAATCACAATAGGCCATATGTTGAACTCAATATAAATTGTATTCGAATCTCCACTCATTGTATTTCAAATAGAAACTATTACAGGACTAAGACTCAATAAAAACAAAAGACATAATGCCTCACTTCCTACTACATTGATCTAACACTCAATAAACTAACTATAGATAGACTCATGTTTGGGACGCTCTTCACTCGACGCATTCCCATCCTCGACTTGCTTCCTCTTGCACTTCATAGTCACCTAGATGGGTAAAAGTAGGGAATGAGCAAACTAGCCCAGTAGGATTATATCTCAATGTGCGGGCAATGATATAAGTGATTAACATTTTAGAACTAGGCAAGTACGATGAATGATATGCATGTACGAATAAAAACTCGTTAAAAACATGATATAAAACAAGCTAGAGAGAGAGATCATGATAGAATAAGATTGATGAACAAGATGACAAGATAGAACTAGCAATAGATCACTTTGCACAAGCATGCAAGATTTCAATTGATGTCAAGAAACCAAGATATCATTAGTTGCATTAAATGCAGGATGGCCATATCACGCAAGCAAGCAAGCAAGAACGCACGAGCACGATCATGTAACACTAATCAGGCACGTAGACGCTAATGTACACCGAGAAAAGATCCCAAGAATGTACACCAGGACACGTGTATGTGGTTATGTATCTATCATTCAACACGCACGCACGATTTTCCCAGCGCAGATGCAACGCCAGTAATCATTATACCCCATGGTAACAGTATATCTATGACTCGCCGTAATTGGGGCTACATTGGAGCCTTGGACACACGCCGTGCCCTGTCAGCATCTCACTTAAATTTTTAAATGTAGATACCCACAGTCATTTATAATGGCCAATGAGAGTTTCAAAACGTAGCATGTGTAATGTCATGTTCATGATGATGATGAGAAGAAGTAATAATTAAATTGAACATGATTTCATGAGAACAATGGTCAAGAGATAAATTTGGCAGCATAACGGTACAATTATACTTTCGTTCAATCTTTACATTAATGGCTTTAGTCTAGTTTGTAAGTCACACTCACGAGTAAGAGAGAGAAGGAAGTGCACGCTATCTCCAGGGAACTTCAATGGTACAACCAACTAGTCGGCCATGTGGAATCCATGTCAGAGGAGATTTACGGAGGCCTTGGTGAAAAGGTCGCTAGTCTACCGATTCGGAATGACCGGTAGAGAGTTTCCAATTTCCCAGAAAAGGCTACCTAACAGTGCTAGTGTGTAGTGCGGTACGCGTGTCTCAATTCTCAAACCATCGGTCTCAACTCGCAGGAAGCACTTGACAATATAACATGGAATAAAACTATGCACTTTAACTCATCATGGTTTGCAAGATTTATGATAACTCTTATCATTTAAACGTGGAAGAACAGTAGGAAGATTAAATCACAAGTAGCACGAATGGATCATAATATTTAAGGAGCACTTAGAATAGCATTCATGTAATTAAAGCTTTTAAATGGGTTAATCGCTTTTAAGCCATTAAACACAATCATGTAAGGATTAGACCCAAGACAGGTAACTTACACAGTAATTATCATATTTAAACAGACCTTGGGTATATGCGGAAAACTTTGTAAGAAAACAGTGGTTCAGGTAAAAATTCTGAGAAGGCGACAGGGCTATATAAGGAAGGCGACATGGGTGTCAGATTGCGACAGGACAAGGCCGCGAAGAGATGGCTAGAAGGCGATAGAGGGTGTGAAGAACGCGACTGGGGCGGTCCGATTCAGGCAGCATGATCGCGACAACGGTCTTGTCGCAATCAGGTCGCGAAATGTCGGGCTGTCGCGACGAGACCTCGGAAGGCGACACATCGAGCCGTCGCATTCACAGGATCTGCGCCTGAGTCCGACTGGGATCTGACATGCTCTTGGTTCAGACTTACCATGTTTTGACACAGGAGCGATATTCATGAAACGCCTATATCTCTCTATATGCTGACCTTCAGATAAACTTTCAACATATAAAATGTCGAGGACATCTATTGGAAGAACTTTGATGTTGGGGGTTTTACCTAATTCGGTCTTTGTCCTTGTGAAAAACATGAAGAACTTAAGTTAAATGCAACCAGAAAAACGCAGTATCATGCATGACTCTATTATGAAGTTTATAAATCTCAATCTAATGACATTTACACAAAACCTTTAACATGAAGATGACCCTAACGACTAATAAAAGAACTTTCATGTGGAGTCTTGACCTACTTCGGTCTTAAATCTCAATAAAAACAGGAATAACCTAAGGCTAACTGCAAACCCGAAAACACAGTATTATGCATGACTCTCTTACGGGCTACATAACTCTCTAACTAATGAGATTTAGACAAAACGTTAAACATGAAAGATGATCGTGACATCAAGTAGATAACTTCCATGTAAGATTTTACTCTAATTCGGTCTTGAATCACGTCAAACATATTAAGAACGGGAAAAGCCCTAACAGTGCGCGACTTTTGCAAAACGCTTATAAATCAAGATCTACTAAATGAATTTCGATGAAACCAGTGGAAATGAAAGCTAACTTGATTCTCTACACATTGATATAGGATATGTTAAGGTTTGGCCCGAGAAAACCTACCTTTGGTCGATTTCAAGAGAGTGGTTTGTGCAGGTCGCAGCAGATGAGAAGGGGAGGAAGAACGGTTTCTTGTGGTCGTTCCACAGCTCCTCAGCCACCAAGAGCTCCTCCACACGACCCTAGCAAGTTCTAAATCGTCCTAGGGTTTGGGTGAAGAGTATTTAAGTAACCATGGTGTTTAGGAGTCCTATTATAACTAGGAAAAGAGGATTTCGGGATTGGCATGTTTGGTTTCCTATTTTTGATGATTTCCTCCTCCCTTGAGTGTGTGAGGCATTAGGAACCTACCCTCATAGTTAGGCACGAATTTGAGTTGCCATGAATGCATGATTGCATCCCAATTCAACTCTAATTGCCTCTTTTTAATTTCAGCTTATTTATGGTTACGAATTCTATGTATTTTCTAGCTTCATTTGATTTTGGGCCAAATGTGTCCATTGGCCTGATTATGATAATGGGTCATCAATATATAATGTTGGAAGTCTCCCCAAGCTTTTATTTAAATTTTGATTGCGTCGTATTTCCGTGTTAACAGTTTTCCGACTTGTTTCCTTATTAGATAATCGGTCGCAATAACTCAAACGTAGCCCAAATGATTTTTATTGAACCAAATTCTTGATGGGTCATTATAGGATATTATTTGAAGTCCATTTATGATTTTTATTTAATTTTCTAATCATTCAGTATGTGTGATAATGATTTTCCGACTTATTCATGAATTACGGTAATAAGTCGCAAAACACTTTAAAATTGGATAATCTGATTTTTCTTGGCACAATTTCTTTGTGAAACATTTAATAATAATATTTAAGGTTGATTTATAATTTTTACGAATTTTTCGATGTGTTTTCGCACATACGATAATGATACGTATGTTTTAAATACTTCCGATATTATGGAAATTATTTATTCCATTTACTTTGAATTAAAAATTTCCGGGGTGCTACAATATATATAATCAAAGTCAATGATAGTAGTTATATATATTCTATGCTACCCACAAGAAAAGTGCGGAAGCAAAGGTAACTAACTGGCAACGGTACAGAAAGACAACGCAGTTAGAAACTCCGTAGAACCTGCACGTTGTGACCACCCACGGCTGGCAACATAGACAGAGAAAACCCTGCATGGATAAGAGACACTAGCTATGGAAACTGCTACCACTAGTCAACCGGTCAGGAGCGTCCACTGACGTCTTACCCTTGACCCAAGTCCAGACCTCCACGTCTCGTCAGAGTGGGGGAAGGAACTCAAAGTAACCACAACACTAACCGTTGTAGTCTTGTTGGACTACAATCCCACGCCTGGCCTCTCTAGGTGGTTTCGGGGCCACAAAGAGTGAGGCAGTGAGAAGAAGGACAGATTGGCCTACGCCGGGAAGAACTCCAAATGACCTCGACATCCTAGACCAACCAAGAGAGCTCTGCAAATGACTCAACGCCACTGTCCTAACCATCGTTTTCCACTCCACTTCAGAGTCTGTGACTCGAGCACGCCCATCGCCCGGACCACTCCCTAAACAGGCACACGGGGATGGGGGTCCCATGTAAACGATAACACCTCTCTCGCGGGACAAGGCCTCGGGTACCGAGTACTGAGCGAACCACTAGTGTAGGACCGTACTAGGAACTAGCAATGGTGCCATGAGTACAGAAAGAACCGAAAACGGCGAAGACACCATGAGAAACAGCCTTCGCGGTAACTTACCTGAATCTGATACTGTCGCGCAGCCTATGGCCATTGCGACACTGTCGCGATGCCCCTAGACGTCGTGATGATGTCGCGGTGCCCATGCCCGCAGCGACAGCCAAGGCTGTCACGGTCGGCACATGCATCACGGATCAATGCGACCGCAGGTCGGTCACGACCTCAGTCGAGAGGGGTCCCGGTTCAGTCCTCCCAAGGACCACCCCAAACCGGTACAAACCACCACCATAGGGGGAGGGAGCATGAGAAACACTAGGAAAGCATAAAAAATAGGCAAAACACCCTCGCAACCCTATGGATCATGCAATAAACAAGGAGATTACACTCAAAGGAAAACTCTGCACGAATGAGGCATGGATCTCTCATTCCCCAAACCCCAACCACGACGAGGAAGCAAGAACTACAAGGGGAAGGGGATCATGCTAGAACGAGAGGGAGAAGAGGAGTCCCTACCTCAATGAGTAGAGCCGACCCATTGGGGCCTTCACGTCAGAATGGCACCTCCTCCTCGCTCCAAGCACCACACGGCGTCGCCTACACCAAGGAGACATCACCTCCTCACCACGAGCACCATGAAAAAGCCGGAGAACACAAGAGGGCTCAGGAGAGGAAGAAGGAAGAAGGAAGAAGAGAAGAAGAAGAAGGGGAGAAAAGGAAGGAGAGAGGGGGAAAGGGGTCGCCTGCCTCGATTTGAACCGATGACCCCCAAGATGCGATGGGTCGGGCGGTGCGACAACGACCATGTCGCGACCGCCCAGCAGGTCACGACCGTGTCGAGACTTCCTACCCCGGCACGACACCAAATAGTGAAACCTCGAAGACCAAGAAACCTTAACGCGGTGGCCTACCAGGTCGTGTCAACGTCGTACGCACTTAAAACCTGACAAGCCCATTATGACAGAAAGGACAGCGGTCAGAACGGTCAAAAGCAGTGTCGCGTCGCCTTCAGACGCCGCGACAAGAACGCGTCGCCCACCCCCGTCACGACAAAGTCGCGACCAGGGGGTCCGTCGCAACCATGAGGACAAGGCTAAGGGTCCAAGAGGGTCAGGTCTTACAGCCAGGATTAAAAAGGAAAAGGGAGGAGTAGCAAACGCGAAGAGAAGAAGAAGAGCAATATGTCAAGTGCTAATCAGAAGAAGAAGAAGTAGTAGAAGAAGAAGCCAGAAGGCAGATCAAGCAGAGTCAGCAACCATGAAGAAGGAGATTGGATCTGAGATCGTGAAGATCACATCCAGAACTAAAGAGAAGATTTCTTCCTTCTTTCTATTTTGTATTTCAAAACGAATTCATTGTGTGTGATATGTGTAAGCGTTCTACATAGATCACCTAGTTGTTCTATTTTATCTTCACAATTGTACTGGGATAGATCGTGCTAGAGGATCTACTCCCTTGTTGAGCTTGTTCTAGATGTACTTGGATCCGTCGTGTTACAAGGGGTGAGAACTATGTGCTCAAGTTTTGAGTCGTCGTGCTCAGGTTTTCTAAGTTGTCATGCTTAGAGGTTTCGAGCCGTCGTGCTCAGGTTTTCTATGTTGTCGTGCTTAGAGTTGAGTCGTCATGCTCAAGTTTTCTAAGCCATCCTACTTAGGGTTTTGAGCCGTTGTGTTCAGGTGCTTGTGAGTCATGATGCTCACAAGTGGTTTTGGAGTAGGTCGTCATGCCTATCTCTAGGTTGCTCTTGTGAGTCGTCGTGCTCACAAGGTGTTGTGGTGTTGAGTCACTGTACTCAACAGTGTGTACTCAAGTTTAAGTAATGTTCCTCTGTCGTGGGGAGGTGGACGTAAGAGACACAATTATGTTCTCTGAACCACCTTAAAAATCTCTTGTGCATTGTAGTTTACTTGTGTGATTGTGATCTAATGGCATAGATGTTTGCATAGAAGTTTTTGTATACACACTTGATCTAAACTCACACACCTCACTCACATAAGTGGATTAGATTTGTAGAGTTCTAATAGAATAGATCTTTTTAATTGAGGTAATTTTAATTGCCTAATCAGATCTACTCACTACCCCTTCTAGATATGTGGTACCATACATTCGATCCTACAACATGTATTGAATTACATTAAAATAAGAAGGTTAATACTAATCATTAAACTAAAAGTAACCAAAATCCCTTTAAAGCCTTGTTAAACTGTCGGCCACTTAGTTAAGGCAGCAAGGATATATCTAGAGGGGGTGAATAGGTAACCACAAAAATCTAAAACTAAAATCGAACACTTGAAACTATTTGGTTAGTATAAAGTACACATGGTGCTAAAGAGTAGCAATGGGAAGCAATTAAATGACAATCACACACTGAACACAATGTTTTATCCTGGTTGGTACTTCCCCAATGGAAGACCTACGTCTAGTCCCCAAGCAAATCTTGGGGTATCACTAACTAGGGTACAATCTCCCCAAGGATATACAAACTCCCAGATCCTGTTGGTCCTCTTCCTTTCTGAGTAGGAAGTCACTCACTTCTGTTACAGATCAAGAAGCCACCCTCCTGGAACAAACCCTAGTGTGGTTCTGTTGGTACAACCCAACTTGGTTCTACTTGGCTAAAGCCCCAACTAGGTTTGCTGACACCAACCTTAGCTAGGTTTTTCCCTTAGCCCAAGGGGAACACTGAGTACAGTCCCTCAGCAACATAGAATCCACCAGCAATCCATTGTCATTCTCTTCACACAAGAAGAGGAACACTGTATACAGTCCTACAGTTCGACACAAGTCTTTCTTAGAAAAGAAATAACAACATAGAGCTATACTAGATGAACACTAAGGAACTCACACTCTCAGCTCACAGACTCTCCCCCAGATTATAATGATGCACAGAGAGAGTGAAGAGAGAAAAGAAGCTTGAATGTGAAGACTTAGATTGTTGCTTGCCTGCACACTTCTTCTTAGGCTTGAGCTCTTTTTCTCTTGCTTTGAGTGTGCATGGTGTTGAGCTTCTCACTGGATGTACACCTTGAGAAGGATTTTCAAGAAGGCTCTTATTCTTTTACTTCAAAAACTCATCCTTTATAAAGTACAAAGATAGATTCGTTGAGGAGATCCATTAGAACTCTTTAGCCATTCTCTTCTTCGTATTCATCTGCTTTCCTTCTTCTTCTGTCTAACATACATCTTCATCTGTCTAACGAATGCTAACAGTAGGTCCAGATGTTTTGACTAGGAGTAGAATAGTACTGCAAACATTTAATGCAAATAGGAACATGTTAGACTAGAGAAGTTTTCTGACAGATACCCCATACCTCTTATGTGCAAGGTCCATGACTTTTGCTGACATCTAGATATATTAGGTAAGGTCTTTGTTTTTAGCATAAGGAAAGAATCCTTTTAGTCCTCAGTTTCTACTAACTCTTTTTCTTACCCACCCTGATAAGATAGAAAGTACACATCATGAATATCTTAAGGATTTGAAGGCTTATTTGAATTTTCATTTGGCGCCACAAATATCTGAAATCATGTAAACATCAAAGCATTTAAGTGTTCTTCAATCGATGTGAAGCTTATCAGCAATTGATATGAAATAACTACAATCAATATGAAATGAGTCAACAATCAATGTGTAACTTAAAGACAATTGATATGCATAACAGCAATCGATGTGAAAGAAGATCAATTGATGTTCTTAAGGGCAATCGATGTTAAGAGGTAGTCGATGTTTAAAAGACAATTGATGTTCAAGACAATTGATGTTTTAAGTGAAAAGCAATCGATGTTTAAGAAGCAATCAATGTTTAAAGTAATCGATGTTTAAACATAACAACAACCGATGTTTAAGTTAAACAAGAATCAATGTTCAATAGTAAGCAATCGATATACCTTCGAATGGCGATGGAAATGGTTAGCAATCGATAGGTTCAAAGGCAATCAATGTAGAGCTTCGACTGGCGACTTCAATTGATGAAGAAGCTTCGACTGGTCAAAAAATACGCAGTCAGTCGAAGTTGCGTTTCGACTGACATAGACAATAACGCAATCAATCGAAGTGGGACTTCGACTGGAATCAAAATACAACGTGAGCAGTCGAAGTGAAGCCTTGATAAATACCAAGAAACACTTCAGATAATATAAAATGTGACTTCGACTGAAGCAGTTATAAAGCAATCAGTCGAAGTGAAGAACTTCAACTGGAATCATTACAATGTAATCAGTTGAAGTGAGAAGCTTGGATATGATGAAGCGTTACTTCAGATGAACAGAAAATTAACGTTATCAGTCGAAGCTGAAACACCAGTCAGTCAAAGTGAACTTTGTATATGGCTTCAGATATGACAAACTTAACTTCGTATATGATGAAGTCAACTTCGGATATGACGAAGTTAAGACTATGACTGATCAAGACAAAAACAAGTATGACGAAGTGCCAGCTTTGAATATGATGAAGTGGACTTCAGATATGATGAAGACGAAGTAAGCTTTGACTGATCATGATAAAAGCATGCATGACGAATTTGAAACTCATCTGAAGTGTTAATGCAAGAATAATTTTGTATTCATAAGAGAAACTGATATAAAATATATTAATGATATTTTAAGTTAAACTGGATTTTGTTATCACCAAAATAAAGGTAAAATATACGAGTGGTTCAACAAAATCCTTTAACCGCCCTATAAAACCTCCCAAGGTAAAGCTTGTCCGGCCCCAATTCCCCTTAGAAACACCCCCAAAACCCTTTCCTTGAACCCCCATTTAGCCCCTTCAATACCCCTTAAACATATCCTAAAGAAACCCAAAAAAAAACTCACTTCAAGGCCATATGAAATCCATATAAAGCCCACTATTGGTCCCTTCAAGAGAGCCGGTAAACCTCTATTTACCATTTGAACCTCACTATTTAAACTCTCCAAATGGCCCAGTTTAAAAGTTTTTAAACTCCTTAATTGGCCAAACGGAGACATCCTTGGCCCCTTTTAAACACACTCTTCTCTGCCCCCCCTCCCAACGCGGCCCTCCCCGGTACTTTCATTAAAGATTTTTAATTTCTTTTATAATTATTTAAATGTTTATCTTCTAATGATTTTTCTAATATTTTTACTCATTTTATTAAGGTGGAATTTTCATTTCTTAAGAAAGAGCGTGGCTAATACAAATTTAAAATCTTAATGTGTTTAGAACAAGGGCATTAGGTATTTTCTTGTGATGCTATATACGAATGTGATCCAGCAAGTCTGAATGGTGGCTCACTTTACATTATGTATTTTGGGATTTTCTATATATAAATGTGATTCAGCGTTTGGGTGGTGGCTTACTTTATATTATTTTTTTGTGATTTGCTATGTATGTTAGTTAGTAGTAGGCTTATTTTTTTATTTTAAATAATAATTTGAATTATTTATTTATATTATATATTATTCAATATTAGAAAACAATTCAGGTGACTCCACTGAATAAAATTACTTTTTGTTGTCATTTCTGGTGGCCTTTCATTTGATATTTTGTAGTACACGGGGAACTCACAATTGGGTTTCAAGTGGGATCTCTATTGCTTTTTGCATTAACTTATTTGGTCATTGCATGATCACTTTAAAAGGTTTGCTTTGTCATGGTCTCCCACTTTAGATTAGTTGTTAAGAACCTTAGAAAATGTAAGTTATCTTAAATCCAAGTATATAAAATAGTGGGAGTTTTAATATGTATGATACTGACTGATCCGGCCCATTTCAAGTCTCACTGATTATTAATATAATATCTTTACATAGTTAAAAAATCAATAATAATGATTAAGGTCGTTATTAAATCAAAGAATTTTCCACCAGAATCAAGGTATATGTAATCAACTCGAGTTAATTTCCCATCCCCATCTAATTGAATTATAAAGGTTAACACCAAGCTAAATGCATCATACTACCAGGCATGACTATCCGATAAGAGTCAACATTCGAGTCATCTCAAGTCTTTTAGTTAGAGGCATGTACGTATATGAATTTAAAGTTGAGAAATACTTATTGCAAGAAATCTTGCAAAATACTGACGTTGCTTGTGTAGATTATAATTCAACAACTCAGAATCCAAGAGAGAGACAACTCCAGCACCCCCTGCCAGTGGGAAGCCCCTCCCATGGGATGCCCCGATCAAATGTACTAGTACATTTGAGCGAGGCCACCACGATTAAATGTACCAGTAATTTTTGTAGAAGGGAGAGATGAGGATTCAACTCCAAGTTGTCCAGGCTGGTTGAGGTTGGAACGAGTCGTATCAAACAACATTGTGTCGGGGTCCAACTTCCACCGGAGATAGACCTGATTTGGCCTCCCTTAGATATCAACATAATCATATCCTCCCAACCTGATCCAAACTAATCCATCGAGCTAATTTGATCTATGAATCCAACTCGAACACTCTAACCTGACTCCCTTATTTCATATCTCAATAAAGACGTTCAGTATTATCATATAAGACCAACTGAAACTTTCAAATAGACTCCTCAACCCAAAGCTATGATACTATCATTTAATTCCAATAGGAAAGTAAGTGCACCATGCACTCTCGACCTCCCTTTCATAATTTTGTCTGGATATTTCCATCATGGTCATGATTGAAATATTATGTTTATTCTTATTTTTTGCTTGGGGGTGGTA
Organism: Colocasia esculenta; assembly: GCA_014218235.1. Classification (NCBI taxonomy): domain Eukaryota; kingdom Viridiplantae; phylum Streptophyta; class Magnoliopsida; order Alismatales; family Araceae; genus Colocasia; species Colocasia esculenta. Next base: position 98,861,260 of record CM024763.1, on the reverse strand, counting down.
TAGAATTTTCATTATGTAAGATCAATTCTTTGCATTTGTCACTTAATATAAAGAAGTTAATAAACATCTGATTAATCATAATGAGATTATGATATCAAAATCAATCTTCAAGATGGATGTAGACATGCGAATTTGGCTCCACCGCGGGCAAATTTCATGTTGCGTCATAACGCCACAAATGGCCTCTTTTTGCCTTGCAAGAGTGTTTTCCCCATCATTTTGGTCACCCCCATTTTTCCCCGGTGCTTCCCCTTCATTTCCAGGGGCCCTCGGGAATTATAGGCATAAATTTCAAGTCAGGATGGGTATGGCAGCCACATCTCTAAACGCATCCATAACCTGGATGCGATTTAGGATACCTTGGCTTAACGCGAAGACCTTCATGGGCGCAACCTTAACGCGACAGGAAGTCGGCCGTGACTATACGCCTTAACACGTCGTCCCTGGCACGACACAACAATGAATTCTTATTTTATTTGTTGAACTACCCTTTTCATGAACGCGTCTGCCATGGGCGATGCGATCTCAATTCCACTTTCGACAGCAATTGCGTAAAAAATTCAAAAACCTTATCGCGTCGTGTGGTGCCGACGCGATTCAGTTTATAGTCACGTCCCTCCTCCCGGACGTAATTCAAAGTCGGTGCATAGTCATGTCCTGCCTCCAAGACACGATTCAAAGACGGCTGTGGCCCATAAAGTCGTCGTGCCCAGGCCCATAATCATGAGAAAATCCTGTAATTGCGTCCTTGTCAACAGACGCGATTCAGAGATGTCAAATCAAAATGCCAATCAAGAGACAGTGCACATAAGCCCCATGACTCGAATATTGCCCCTAAGGCAATCGCTTCGGCCACGGCTATCGCATTTCAAGTCGCGGCAGCCCTGGCGGACGCGATTATGTTCCTTATCGCGGCGTCCTGACAGGACACGATTAAGAAGCATGGCGATAATCATGTGCATGTCTCATAAAACCGACCTCGCGAATCGAGGCCTGCTACCTGGACGCGATCCAATTCAATTCGCGGCGCGCTGTCTCGACGCGATTCTAATCCCAACTTGCCACTCAGACGCATTTCACTCTGAAGGTCGCGTCTGTTGTACCGGATGCGATTCTAAGATTTCACCTCTATAAATAGACCCCCGAGGGTCATTTGTAGAGGGGGGGTCCACTCAGAGCGGAGAAGCCCTGCCGGATTCTCGCCTCGGCTCCCAGCCCAAGGAGGACCGTCTACCATTCCGCGTCGACCCACGGCCTCGTTCCTCAGGAGTTTCGGAGCCGGCGTCGTCATCTTCCTCTTCCTCCTCCATACTGTTCGCCGCGTCGCCCGACATTTGGGGAAGCACCCCTCCCTTTCTTCCTTTTGTCTTTTCATTTACCTCCTCCGGGCCCCACATGCCTTCTTTACTCCTTTTATACACACAACACCTATTTTTTAGGGGTTTAAAAGCCACCACACGGTAAGTCTCCCCTTGCCATTTATTCTTTTATTTCATTTTTTTAGGATTGCATACTACACATTATTTGGCTAATCCCCTCTTCTTTTCTTTGTCTTCTTTTTTGTCAGGGTATTAAACGAGGAAATGCCCTCTACCACGGCCGGCCATGCTCGTAGAGGAAGAAAGAACCCACATCACCCGCGCAACCTCCCACGCTCCAAAAGGTTTCTTCTCGCGATCACCATTCCATCTCGCACCCCTCGTCGTGCATTCTCCATTCGGCACCTCGCGTGCCTGGCGATCATGATCTTTTCATTTTATGTCATTTCCGCTTTCCACCTGTGTCCCCAATTTTTTATCCCCCCCCCTTCTTTGTCGGCCATCGTCCTTCTCTTCTTCTTTCTTTTCTTTTTTTTCTGAGGGCTCCGAAGGAACCTCGCAGAAGTGGGATAGGAGGGAGGAGCAAAAAATGGTATCCACAGTTTGGCGATCACGGTGGGACGTCTTTTGCATTTTGCCTTTTGATTACCCCCTCTTCATGCCCCACATGGCACTCTTCTTTTATTTGCTTTATACTCTGCAAGCAGATGTGTATTTAATTTCATTTTCTCTTGTTTTTTGCCTTCTTTCTATACATACCCTGTTGTTCCTACATCTTTTTGTTTCTCGGGTTGCCTGTGAATCGCGTCTAACGCAGCGGACGTGATTCAGTGTGAGAACAGGCCAGATAATCGGACGCGTCTCGATTTTGTGTCGCGGCGGCAGAAGCCGACGCGTCACTATTTTCTTGTCGCGTCGGCCAAAGCCGACGTGTCAAGCTTCTTGTCGCGGCGGCCTTAGCCGACGCGTTTAGGTTGTCGCGGAGGCCAAGGCCGACGCATTTATTCTTTTTCCTTGTGCACATATCCTACGTTTACCTGCTTTCTTTCTTGCTTTCTTTTCTGCTCTCGGTTGCCCGTTTGGAATTGCGTCCCACACAGAGGACGCGATTCAGTGCTTGATAATGCAGCCGGCAAACTGGACGCATTTTTGTTTCTTATCGCGGTGGCTAAAGCTGACGTGTTTTGGTCTGACAGTCCATCCACAGGGGCCACCGCGTCTCTGTCAGCCTTCACTGGTTTCCATATCCGTGTTCTGGTGACCGGACGCGATTCAGTCAAATCGCTGTCACTGTATTGGATGCAATTTGACTGACTGACGGAAACATGCCCCCTTTGCTGCCATTTTTGCTATAAACTATCGCATGCAAGGCATTTTTGCATTGGTCAGGGGACCTCCTTCCCTCATATCCTAGGCTCCACACACCCTTCCGGTGAAGGCAAGCTCTTCATTGGGCATTCCGTCCCTTTGGACTAGCGAACCTTCTCCCGGAACCCCGTAAGACTCCGTACCCCGTGGATTCCCTCACGGCGGACCGAGCTGGCGGTACCACTCCGTTGACTCGGGTTTAGATATCCATTGCGTGGTGAGAGGTGATTCTAGTTGCACCCCGAAGTACTCATACTCTACCCAACTTGGATCTCACCTGGAGTGACACAATGATTTTTCAATCCATTAATTAATTGTGAAACTCCTAAAAACAAGCGCTAAGCATTCTAACTTGTTCGAACCATCTGTGATTGATTAATCTTTGTTCAACTTGTTTGTCTGCTTGCCTTGTTAAAATGGACCAATATTGCCGATTTCATTATGAGGACTATGAGGATGATTTAAGCGTCCAATCTGTCCAATCCCATGTCTGTCCATTTCACCACCGTGAGGGACAAACATCTACTTCCTATGGTTGTGTGCACACACCGCGCACTAACCAATCTGATGTCCCTCCATACATCACTCCAATCAAAACCCGGCGAGAGCCTCCCCCCGCCAAGATCCCACTGTGCAGACTGTCCTGCATGCCCTGAATCAACTCACTCCTCAATAGCTCAATTTCATACAATCTTTAGTTGAGGGTGTGACTCCTTCTCCCTCTCCTTCTTCCTCTTCTTCTCCCTCTCCTTCTCCCTCTCCTTCTTCCTCTTCTTCTCTCTCTCCCTCTCCGTCTCCCAGGCACCCACCTTTGTACATTCTGGCGACTTCGCCACATTCCCTTGTACATTCTTCATCACCTCGGCCCCCTGGCCAATTGCACTCCCGTGCTCCGGTCCGTACGGACCAACCCTTGGGAAGGCCCGCTAATTCAAGGCCGCCCCCATGTACTCCCTCATTCGCCCAGCAGCGACCTACTCCACTCCAACATGCTCTTCTCCAAAAATTGAATAATCTAGAGAATCAAATAAACAAGCTTTCCAATCCCATGGGTGCCTGTTGCCACCATGCCGGCTCTCCCACAGATTTATATTCACCCCTTCGGAGATTCCTTCATACCGACTGTACAATGGCATGGGCAATCCCTACTTTCATGTCAAAATTTCCTTTATGAGTCTTCTCGTTGGCAGCAAGACCCCATTACCTTGGCATATTTATTTAGAAAATCTCTTGATGGCCCTGCACTCGAATGGTTCTACTCCCTAACCAAGTGAGGCAAGAGACTTCCGCCCCCTGCACAAAAAATTCCTTCAGAGGTATAAGACTGCGTCAGCCCTTATCTGTCTATCACGGATCTAGCATCCGAGAAGATGGGGGCCAATGAGGCCTTTGTACAATTTGTTGACCGTTGGAGGTCAATGGCCACCAGAATGCAGCATGTGCTCTCGGAGTTAGAACAAATCAAAATAATTATTTCTAACTCTATCTGAGGTTCAGGCACATCCTGGGCATGAACCAAATCAAAACGATGGAGGAGCTCTACGAGTGGGGACGTTACATTCAAGCCCATTTAATGGACTCCCCGATCGCAGAGCTGTTTAATCAAATTAATTTAAGAAAGAACGGATCAGTGGACACCATCCACCATCCACCTCACCACCCTACAACATACACCATATGCACCTCTACAAATTCCCATCTACCACAACATGCAGCCACCCAGCGTCCACTGATTCGTCCTTTTCGGACTCAGTAACCTCCAACCAGGCCCTACGATGCCCCTATATAAGAAAAGCTCTTGCGCCCTACGTTGCGCCTGCTCCGGCACCCATGCCAGCCCCATGCCTCCACCACAACAACCCCCACCGCCACCTCAGCCTGTTGCTCGGGCCGTAGTTGCCAGTGCCCAGCCCATCTGCGAAACCACCTGGTGTTACGATGATGAACCTTCCGAGGTCATTTTCATACGTCATTTACCTGCATCTCCTACATTGCAACCTATTATCACCAAACCTTCCACTGTCAAGCTTCCACCCACCATTACACCAATCATTACACCTCCCACTACGCCAACACCATTGGCAACCCAACCCGAGCAAATCTTCCCCTTCATAACCATCACACCTCCATTGGCCATACAACCTCCCATTACACCCACCATATTCACCCCCATCCAACAGAGCAGGCGCAAGTTTTAAGGAGCGACAGGCGTCAGCAAAAGAAGGAAGCCCCGGGACCGGGCATGCTTTACAAATTCCAAGATTTTATTCCTCGCATGCCGGTCATTGTCGAAGTACCGGGCACATTCACCGAGCGGAGTCCTCCCCTCCAATCATGGCCGTTAAGAGGCCTTCTAATGATATGCCACTCATACCCGTTGCCAACCGGATTCATTTAAAATACTCATAAGGAATCAAACCCTCCAAGCTCTCATGACCCCTCACACCGTTATTGTGAACCTTCCCACTCTAGTGAAGGGGTCAACTATCCATATTGTGCTCACGCATTTCAAGGCCAAATCCTTGGCACAATCAATTACTCAAGGGGTCGTGCCGCTTTCCATATCACATATTTTACAATCTTTGGACATGATCCCCTCATTGTTGCTTCCAACTCTACTGGTGGAAATCCCCACCATTTCATCGCACTACATTCCTAGGGAGTTACCACTGTCATTTGAAACTCCGATGAAAGTCAACAATCCCCCAATCATTGAGAGCCGTGCAATCCCTCGAAGAAGAGTAAGACCATCCGCCCGCTGGGCCAAATATATAAGGAAGTACTTGAGGGTCAGAACGCCGATTCCCAAGCCAAAGTGTCGGGCAAGACAAAAGGCCAGGGGACCCTCATCTCCCTCTTCTTTTGAATCGTCTTTTTTGCTTCTCAGCACCTTCCCATGGGTTCTCCACATTCCCTCCCCACGGGAGGCATTTTACTTTCATCTTTTTTATAATCTATTTTCTTATACCGGGCATCGCGTCCCTTTTTGTACTCCTTACTCTCCCTTCCTTGCCCCTCGTGGAACATCTTCCCATTGTGCAACACCTGGCACGTCTCCCTTTCGTGCCCCTCATGGCACATCTTTCTATTGTGCCATGCCTGGCACGTCTCCCCTCCGTGCCCCACGTGGCACATCTCCTTCTTGTGCCCCGCAGCACATCTCTATCTTGTGCCCCACGCAGCACATCTCCATCATGTGCCCCACGCGGCACCTCTCCATCCTGCGCCCCACGCTGCGCACCCTCCCTTTTGGCCCCTTACCGCCCACTTTTTCCTTTCTCTCCTCCGGCCCCGCCGGATTCTTTTCTTCTATCAGGGCATCGCACCCTCCTTCTTCTCCAAACCCCTCCGGCCCCGCCGAGTCTCCAAATCATTCCTCCACTCTCTCCTCGCCGCCTTTAATCGGGTCCTTGGACCCTTCTCGCATTGTTTTCGGGGCTTTAGTGCCCATGTGTTTTTCTAATTTCCAAAAATAAAATGTAAATTCTTGTAGTCCCTAGAGTCTCGCCCCGACGCAGGGCATTCGTCCTTTCTTTACCCTCTTTTTGGGGCTTCAGCCCCCATGTCTCTTTTTAAATTCCAAAGATAAATTGTAAATTCTCGTAGACCTCCGAGTCTCGCCCCAACGCAGGGCATTCGTCCTCCTTTTACCTTCCAAAAATCTTATGTTAAGAATTTACTACAATGTCAAAAATCCAAAAAAATGAATATCCAACATTGCCATGTCGTCGCAGCATTTCTGTTATGAGAGCCCCGAGTGAGGAGTCCAAAATTCTCTCCCAGGTCATTAAGCATTTGCCCTTAGCATGGGCACCTGCACACACTTCACGGCGCTGTAAGTCGATTGCTCCCGGTAGACACCGTCACCGTCACAGCCACGCCTGAAAGGCACAAACGTCTGTTTCTCCTCCTATTCAGCCAAAGTATGAGTAGTAGGGGCAATCTGGGCAAGCAACCACCCAAAGCACTCCGTCATAAGAGGACGTCCCTAAAATGGGAAAAAATAAAATGACCAATCAAAATGAAGTCCAATGCATGTCAAGAGTGGCAAAGTCCCCGCAGGGATCCAATAGACCTGGACGTACGCATGCAAAAATCAAATAAAAAATCAAAGTCAATAGGGTATGGCAAAGAGTGGCAAAGTCCCCGCGGACATCCAAATGGACCCGGTCGTACGCATGTCCCTACAATCAAATAGTCATCACTCAGATTCCAAAATAACTCAAAAGCCCCAGTACTTAATGAGATTGAATCTTCTGACGGCTGTGCCAAGGAAGGAAGGAAAACCTAACTCCTCAATACCTATACCAAGCTTATCTCCAAGTTTTCTTCCTTCTCCTTGCCAGACTCAGTCGCCTTTCAGGCATGGCTTTGGTAGTGCCACCGTTGACCAAGTGCAATTAGCCCATGGGCGCCACGTTAAAATGCACGCCCTACTCTGGGCATTCCTTAATGAAACGGGAGTAACAAAGACCCCTCGATAGTCAATTTTTATAACTCTAACGCCGCCATGGCATGGCAATGTTTTCAAATCACAAAAAATCAAATACTTCCAAAAATCCATAAAATTGAATATTTCTAAAACCCACAAAATCAAATATTTTCAAAATCAACAAAAAATCCAAATACTTTCAAAATTTCCAAAAATTCAAATATTCAAAAAATCCAACAAAAATCCAAAAATTTGCTATGATATTGCACATGGCAAGCAGATCATGCCTGCGTCGGACCTCACTAATCCTTCCAATCATCGGGTTCCTCCCATCCTTAACTCCAATCTCCTTAGCCAAAGATCACCTATCCTCATGGTTTAACAAACAAATTATTTGAGCTATTCAGTTGTTGACTACTTTAGTCATGCTCCATGCTGTAAATGCTATTTTTTCATGATATCTGTGTTTTCTTGGCTAACGAGTTTTGAGTGCAGGATTCGAGTTACCTCATCCGCGCAACATCAGGCTGCAGCTGCTGCCCCCACCATCAGTTATTTATAGTTATACCTTTAGAGCACACCAAGCCATTTGAGAGCCATCCGCGCCTCAAATTCAAAGAAATTTAAAATATTTCATTCCAGGTCGAATACCCAACTCCCTATGTTGTCGCCTCCGGGCTGATTTCCTTAGAATCCTTTGTTTGAACTTATCCTTTTTACTTTATTCCCAGAGATCCACTTACAGCAGTGGCAAACGCCCCCAATGGTGAAACCTAATGAATTGTGTCCTTAGGTACTTCCCCTTCGCTAGAAGTTTGTCTCTCCTTCTCTCCCAGATCCACCTGCGGCAGTGGCAGATGCTCCCAATGGTGAAACCTAACGGATTGTGTCCTTAGGTACTTCCCCAACACTGGAAGTTGTTCTTTTCTTCCTTTTGTCCCCACGTGGCACCTTTCCTTTCTTATCCCTTTCCTTTGTCCAAACATTTGTTTCTTTAGGCCTTTTCCTGTGGTGACTTCCTTGGGTGTTGGTAAATACTCTCATCAGGTGGTAGTCACCCATTGCTCATGCTTGTCTATTTTTCACCTTGCGTCTACTTTTTAGTCCGCTCCCGCTACACTCTACTTTGCTACATTTCATTCTTTTTACTCCATTTCACGCCATTACTCTCCACTTCATGTCCCTTCGCTTCACTCCCCACAAAGCAGACGCCAAGGCGTGGCAGCTGTAGACACGCAAATTTGGCTCCACCGTGGGCAAATTTCATGTTGCGCCATAACGCCACAAATGGCCCTCTTTTTGCCTTGCAAGAGTGTTTTCCCCATCATTTTGGGTCACCCCCATTTTTCTCCGGTGCTTCCCCTTCATTTCCAGGGGCCCTCGAGAATTATAGGCATAAATTTCAAGTCGCGACGGGTATGGCAGCCACATCTCTAAACTCGTCTAGTAACCCGTACGCGATTCAGGATACCTTGGCTTAACGCGACGACCTTCATGGGAGCGACCATAACGCGACAGGAAAGTCAGCCGCGACTATATGCCTTAACGCGTCGGCCTGTACGACGCGATAATGAATTCTTATTTTATTACAGAAACTGCCCTTTTCATGAACGCGTCCGCCATGGGCGATGCGATCTCAATTCCACTTTCGGCAGCATTTGCATAAATAAATTTGAAAACCATATCGTGTCATGTGGTGCCGACGCGATTCAGTTTATAGTCGCGTCCCTCCTCCGGGATGCAATTCAAAGTCGGTGCATAGTTGCGTCCTGCCTCAAGGATGCGATTCAAAGTCGACTGTGGCGCAGAAAGTCGTCGCGCCCAGGCCCGTAATCATGAGAAAATCTTGTAATCGTGTCCTTGTCAACAGACGTGATTCAGAGAGGTCAAATCAAAATGCCACATCAAGAGACAGCGCACGTAAGCCCCATGCCTCGAATATTGCACCTAAGGCAATCGCGTCGGCCGCGGCCGCTGCGTTTCAAGTCGCGGCAGCCCTGGCGGACGCGATTATGTTCCTTATCGTGGCGTCCTGACAGGACGCGATTAAGAAGCATGGCAGTAATCATGTGCTTGTCTCATCAAACCGACCTCGCGAATCGCGGCCTGCCGCCCGGATGCGGTCCAATTCAAGTCGCGGCGCGCTGTCCCGACGCGATCCTAATCGCGGCATGCCACTCGACGCATGTCACTCTGAAGGTCGTGTCCGCCGCACCGGACGCTATTCTAAGATTTCACCTTTATAATAGACCCCCGAGGGTCATTTGTAGAGGGGGGCGTCCAATCAGAGCGACGAAGCCCTGCCAGATTCTCGCCTCGACTCCCGGCCAAGGAGGACCGTCACAATTCCGCGTCGACCCACAGCCTCGTTCCTCAGAGTTCGGAGCCGGCGTCGTCATCTTCCTCTTCCTCCTCCATATCGTCCGCCGCGCCGCCGACATTTGGGGAAGCACCCCACCCATCCCTTTTCTTCCTTTTGTCTTTTCATTTACCTCCTCCGGCCCCACGTGGCCCTTCTTTACTCCTTTTATACACACACACATTCATGTATACACACACACACACCTATTTTTTAGGGGTTTAAAAGCCACCACACGGTAAGTCATCCCCCTTGCCATTTTATTTCATTTTTTTAAGGATTGCATACAACACATTATTTGGCTAATCCCCTCTTCTTTTCTTTGTCTTCTTTTTTGTCAGGGTAATCAAATGAGAAACGCCCTCTACCACGGCCGGCCAGGCTCGTAGAGGAAGAAAGGGCCCACATCCCCCACGCAACCTCCCACGCTCCAAAAGGCATTTTTCACGATCACTCCTTCCATCTCGCACCCCTCGCCGTGCATTCTCCATTTGGCACCCTCCCATGCCTGGCGATCACGATCTTTTCATTTTCCATGTCCCCATTTTCTTTTATTCCCCCCCCCCCCCCCTCTTTGGGGCCATCGTCCTTCTCTTCTTCTTTCTTTTCTTTTCTTCTCCGAGGGCTCCAAGGAACCTCACGGAAGTGGGAAAGGAGGGAGGAGCGAAAAACGGTATCCACAATGGACACTTAGTCAAACGATCATTCTTAATTAAAAGAATATTTATGAAGAATATCAAATGTTTTACTCTGTAATTTTGATGATAACAAAAATACTAAGTTTAACTCATGTTGAGAAAATCACAAAACATTGAGTGTATTCATGTTCATGACCAAGCATTAGATTTATGTTTATTAATATGAGAGTCTATTTGTGTGTAAGTGTACAATACGTTTGTCCAAAAGTCGCATTTGAAGTGGATAATATAAATACCAAGACTTGAACAAAATAACAAAGCCAATACTGAAGTCATTGCAAAACTGACATTAGACGACAACTTGCATAAATTGGTCGACCGATAATGAGAGCCCAATTGATTGTGGAACAAGGTCAATCGATGCCAATCGATTGTGGAACAAGGGCAATCGATGGACAATCGATTGGTGACCAAGCAGAAGTCGGATGACCGATTTGGTATGTTCGGTCAACTAACCTACTGGCAGCAGCACAAGATCTTCGAGATTTCCTAACCGATCAGATGGCCAGATGCAACCTATTTTTCTACTGGATTTGATCACCTGAACACTAGAATGGACACCTTGCTGCTTCTTACGCTCACATTCAGCAGCAGCTTGATCACCTTACACAGGAGTTTCATGACTTCCGTCATCCCACTGTTCCTGGGAATGACGATGCTTAGCATGTCTAGGATTAATATGGGTCATATAGTTTTTTTATTAGTTTGGGTCAGGGTTAGTCACTTATGTCATTTCCCTTTTGCTTTTTGTGTCATGTAATGGATCTCATTTTGAACTGTGTAATTCTCGCTCAAATCAATGAAATCACAGTTATTTGCTTATTGTTATCCATTTGTGCAGATCTATCTTTTGCATGTTGTCAAAGGGGGAGAAACATCAATTGTAATTTTGTCATCATCAAAAAATGGGAGAATGTTGAGTTCAAATGTGTATGATGATTGTGCTTAATGTTTTTGATGATGACTGACTTAATTGATATTGCATTGATGTTGTAAACATTGATAGACATGATCCAAAGATATGGAAGAAATGCACAATGAAAACATGCTTTTAGACTATCCTTGTATTTATTATATCTCACTTGGAATGTTTTTCATGAATGTGTGAATGAATACACAAGACAAACAACCAAAGTCAAGTGTAAAAGATTGGAAAAACACAACAAGTGCATCTGTCGAAAGGCCCCAAGGCATGTGTCGACAGATAGACCAAGACAGAACAATCAGCTTCGGGAGCACTTAAAAGTAGTAATTGTCGACAGCTAAGTGTGCATGTCGACAGATTAGTTTCCTGTCGACAGCACCAAATCGCCTGTCAACAGCCAGTTTTCCAGCCAAATGGTCTGGAAACCAGATGTCAGCAGTACTTGTCGACAACTGAAGCACCTGTCGACAGACGTAGGGATAAGTCAGAAACGCGATAAGAATATGATCTATATTGGGTGTTCCTTTAAACACGACTCTCCATACTTGGACACCACTATAATAGATTATATAGGGTATTGTCACAGCAAGGAGCCTCCATGTCAAAACCCTATAAAGACCAGAAGAAGGCTCTTTCTCTGCTGCTCTGCTTCAACCCTCCTGCTACTCCAGGAAGATGCTTCGAGAATGAGGAGTTGAAGTCGTTGACCACAATTCAAGCTTCGTCACATCATCTAATCATCATCACACGAAGCCTGAAGTTCTTCTGGCGACCACATCGAAGAAGAGTCACTTCTGGATTTGATCTTTCAACTCAGAACTCCTTTTTTCTCTGTTTTCTATTAATCTGTGTGTGTGGCAGTGTTTAAGCATCCCTTGTGCTTGATCACATGTGTGTGGTAGTTATGAGTGCGTGGTTTGCCTCAGACACCGTGCATGTGTGATTGTGGGTTGAACTCGCTTCTATAAGTAGTCTTTCTTTCTGCGTGTGTATATGGACGGTGGACGTAGGATACACGAGTTGTGTACTCCAAACCACCTTAAATCTTCATGTCTTGTAGTTTGCACGTTTTCACAGTAGATGTTTTTGGTAGGCACGTTTGATGTTCACATGCTAGATAGGTTTCTAATCTCCTAATCACAATCAGCACACACCCAAAGCTAGAATCGATCTCTATCTGTTTAAGCTTTTCTCAAGTCAATGTTTAACATCGAAAAGAAGGTAAATTATTTTTAATCGGTAGTAATCTATCAACCCCCCTCTAGATTACTGTCTAGGTGATTCCGCGCACCTTTCAATTGGTATCAGAGTGAGTTTTTTCTTCGGTTTACATCTTTCTATCTGATCTCACGATCAGATGTCATGTTTAAGAAACCAACAAGGGATTTATGGCTGAAGGACACTCAGTGTCCAGGCCTCCCTACTTTGATGGACTGCCTATACGTACTGAAAAAAAGAAAAAACCGTATGCAGGTCTTTTCTGAGAGCTCAAGACTATGAGCTGTGGAAGATGGTCAGCAAGGGCCTTATGAGCTGCCCGCTGGCGAAGATACTTGGACAAGAGAGCAATCTGCAAATGCACCTTGAACTAGAGTGCATTGAACCTGATGCAGTGCGCCGTGCATCCGAAAGATATTCAAGGTTCTCCACATGCAAGTCAGCAAAAGACATTGTGGGACATGTTGGAGCTTGATAAGTACAAGATTTTTTAGTGTTAAGTTTCGTACATTTAGTTAATTTTAGACATCAGTTGTCCATAAATATGTGCAATTTGATTTTATTCTCATTTCTCCATTAATAGGTTTTCGAGCGTATTAGTTAAATATTTTAGTTGAACACATAGTTAGATTTTCATTTAATAAAGTCAATATTTTTTAAATAGTTTGACTAATAAAAATATTTTCTCATTTACATTGTATATACAAATCATTGATCTTAGATTTTCTTAAGTCATCTTTTGTAAATATTAGTTCATAAATAAATCAAACTTAAATCTTAGTTAAATATATAAAAGAATTTACCTAAAATACCATACCCCTTCATCACCATTGATCCATTACACCAATCTCTCATCCACCCTTGCCACATACCCCAACCCATTAAATAAATAAAATACTTTTAACATTACGCCACAACCCCCCATTCCATTTAAACATGTTCTAAACAATAATCCAATACTAATCTAACCATCTTTTTCCATTATATGTTGTCTCATCCACTGGAAGGTTCCTAAAGAAGCTGAAGGCGTTCGCTGGGTGGCCAGATCTCTGTGGGCGGCTGCAGCCAGGCATGCGAAGCAGAGGCGGCGACGGGGCTATTGAGATGGGCAGCTGGAGCTGGCGCATGCAGAAGATGGAGGCGGTGCAGGGCCTGGGCGGCCAGCGCCCAGGTGAACCAGATCTGGTGGCTGGCGTTGGTGTGGGCCGGGTCTGATGGAGGTGTGTGTATGCGGCTGTGCGGGAACCAGGGAGCTGAAAGACTGGCCTGGTGTTGCTGGGCGGTAAGAAGGGGCTTGCCATGTGGCCGGGTGTGCTGTGAGGCGTGAGGTGGCCATGGCAGTTTGGTGATGGATGAGCGGTGCTGGCCAGATTCTGTGTGAAGGCGCTGTTGTGCATCCGGCGATTTGGCAGGAAGCTATTGTGTGCAGACCCTGTGCGGAGTGGAGCGGCCAGATGCTGCGCGGCTGGGCGAGCTGATGTGGCGATCCAGGTTTGAGCTGCTGAGGTGGGCCACGATGGAGCTTGTGCAGATGAGGTGGCGATCCTGGTGTGCTGAAGCCGGCGATCCTGGTGGAAGGCGGGAAGAAGAAGGCCATGATACCATAAAGAAACCAAGGTCCTCAGTGCAGGGGTTTCGTGGTTAGAATTTGGTAGGGATTTTTTAGTTTTATTTTCTGTATTTTTCCCTTTCCGCAGAGCTGTGAGATTGTGAGGGTTCTGGTTCAGCTGTAAAAAGGGGGGGGGGGGGGGGGTTCGCCAGTAGAGAGTTGGGAGATATTTTCTTTGCCATTTCTTTCTGTAGCTTTCCTTCCAGGGAGCAAGCATTGGTTCGAGAATTTAGGATTTTTGCTCTCTTCTGTTCTTCCAGAATTGTGAGGATTGGAGTTTGTTCTTCCGGAGCTTCGCCAGTTCAAGTTTTGGAATTTTCTTCTCTGTCATGTTATTTCTGTATCTTCCTTTCAGTAGGGGAGGGCAATGAAAATTTTCTGGGTTTTCCTTTCTTCGTTGTTCAACATCTGTAGGGGTCTGCTTTTATTCAGAAATGTGATAGAACGATCCAGTAGCTTTTCCATTCTCTGTGTCACAGAGTTCGATCTAGTGCATTTGTTTAGTTCTAGTTCTTTCTTTTCTTCTTGTGAGATTGTTCAGCATCTGAGATCTTCGATTGCAAGGATTGGTTCGAGATAGATTGGTTAGGTTGTGAGGATTTGCCAGGGGCGATTTCTCTGCTTCCTCTGCTCTGTGACGATTTGAGGGTTTCTACTGTTCTTCTGTACTGTTGTGGGAGATCCAGAGGGATGAGAGTTGATCCTTCTTCTCTTCTTCTGTGGAGTTTTGCTGGAAGATTGTGTTGTCCGACATCTGGGAGCATGACCCATATGAGGTCTGTGCATTGTGGAGTTTCAGTGGTAGCCCAAGAGCAATTAGCATTTGACAGATTAGATAGTTTGATTCTTCTTCTGTTTTATTCCTGGAGTTTCTATTTCGATTAGTGTTCTTCTCTTCCCTGTACAGATCGAAGTTTGATGCTGCAAGTGATATTTCGTTATTGACTTGTTCTTCATCCTTAAATTGAGAGGGTATATTGCATTGCTTACAGTTTATATTGCCCTCAGTAAATATGATGCTTAATTTGATTTGTCGTCAAGAGTTTAGTTCAGCTTTATTACAATGAGAATTTCAGTCTTGTCGTGATCATTTCGTGTTCTTATTTCTGTCCGATTCTTGGGCTGAGGGTAGTGATCAGGTGTTTGTGGAGATTACAGTTGTTGATCCCCTGTGCTCTAGGGTACATTGATATCATTTCTCTTTTTCATTTCAATCAGCTTGTTCTTTCGTTAAATTTGATTTGTCAAGATTGTGAGTGATTTGGTTGGTTTTGGTTTACATATTCACTTTTAATGCATTGTCGTTAGAATGATTCCAAGTTAAAGTAGTTTAAATCAAGTTCTATTCAGTCTCCCTGTGGAAATGACTTGTTCTCACCATTGTGCTAGTTCCCTGTTGCTATTTAAATCTGTGAGACAGTTTAGAGGAGGTGAGCTTGTTGCTATGTGTAGGAACTCTACACAACGGAATTGGACAATCAACAATGTGCGGGCTTCATCTTGGCGTCGTTGCCGGGGAGGCATTAGAGTTTGATTTGATTTGCTTTAATTGATTTCATTTACATTAGGCCTTTCATTGACTTGTGGTGGGTTTTCATTTCAGATTTGCAAAAAGAGGACTTGGAGATTTGGGCTTGGCAGTTGAGGCCCATTGAAGGAGGAAGCTTGCTGATTTTTTTTCTTGCTTTTAATTCCGATTTTAGATAGAAAGAGTGTGAGTGACTTTGTAGTGAGGCTTTGATGTATTCTCTGTGCATGTACAGAGATTTCTTTCACGTTGGCATGTAATAATTGGACTCTTCTTGTGGTTGATTGTTTGGCAGTAGTCTATAGTACCACTTCATATTTTCTTAGTTAAATTTCATTTCATTCAGTTTTAAAACCAAATAAATTAAAAAATTCTAAAATCTAAAAAATTTCCAAATCGCTCTTTCATTAGCCGTTTGTTTGTAAATAAAGTTTCCATCCTCTCAAGATTAGAATACATGTTTTAGGACATTCATCATTTTAATTGTCATTTCATTTTTTTCTTGCATCGAAGAGTGCGGGGGAAAGGTAAGATTTCTCTCTCTCCTTTCATGCATTAGACTTAGCATTAGAAAATCCATTGTTTGAATTGATCTTTTGCTTTCATATTTGAAAAAGGGACTGCTTAAGGGCTTCACCCTTAGATAAAAAGATAAGGTGAGGGATTTCATCACCCTTTCCTTTGCCCAAAAACCACAAAAAAATTCACATTCTTGCATTGTCCTAAACTTTCAATAAAAACCAGTAGACTTGGCCCTAGGGTTCATAATTAGATTTATCCTTTCTTGAATTCAAAACTTCTCTTTAAGTCTGGTGTCTAGGATTAGAGGTTAAGAAGCTTACGCTTAAGTGAGTAGAGGTTATATTAATTGGGTCCTTGCGAAAGCATGGGGGCCCTCCCTCTACTCCACCTCTTACCTGGCCAGTACAAAAAGAGTTAGAATGGACTTAAGCAAGTATAAATTGATTTTGAGAAAAATAACATAAGTCCAAGGAACACTTAGTGGTAGGTTAATTTGATTTGAAAGTGTTTGTTTGTTTGTGTTTTTGTTTAAAATTTATCAAAAATCAATAAAAATCTTAAAACTCAAAAATCATAAATAGAAGGCTTTTCATCTGTGCATGCTTGGTAGACGCTCCCAGGACTTAGATTTAGTTCAACCTATAGACGAGATTGAAAGATTTTCCATAGGATGGCCAACCAAAACCAAACCAAGTTGCTAGAAATTTAGAAGAGGCTGCACCCAGACAAATGAAGGAATACTTTATTCCTTCTAATTATCACTGCTACTTGTATCAGGCCGAAATTCCGGCAAATCATTTTGAGATCAAACCTGGAACCATTCAGATGCTGCCATCTTTTTATGGCAATCCTAATGAAGATCCTTATAGGCATATAGATGAGTTCATAGAGATTTTCCACTGTAAGGATCCAAAATTTCACTGAAAATGCCTAAGGTTGACCCTATTTCCATTCTCTTAAAGACAAGGCTAAACATTGGTTGGGAACCATAGGGAGAACTATCACAACTTGGCCAGAAATGCAGCAGGAATTTTTTAAAAAGTTCTACCCTTGGCCGCACAAACACCATGAGAAAGAGCAATCACTGGATTCTCCCAACACCCAAGAGAATTAATGCACGAATCATGGGAGAGATTGAAGGAGTTGCTTAGAAAATGCCCCCATCATGGTCTGTCGAGGTGGCAAATGTTCAAGCCTTTTATGAAGGTCTGACTGAATCAAATAGGTAAAATGGTTGAACGCTTCGTGTGGAGGAGCATTCATGACTAAGAGCGAGGATGAGCCTATAATCTATTTGAGACATTGAGTGAGAATTCTATCAATCATGCCTCACTCTACTCTTATGAGAGAGCGTTAGGACCTGTAAAGAAGGTAGGGTGTATGAAGAAAGGGAGGGAGAATCAGATTCTAGGGTAGAAGATCTGATAGCTAGACTTGACAAAGATTGGAGCAGAAGTTGGAACAAAATTCGATCATGATCAATTATTTCTTGACTGGCAAACCACACCCAAATTTTCTCAACACCTGAAAATTGTGCTATGTGTGCTAGCCCAGCTCATCCCACCAGTGCTTGTCCCACTACTGCCCAATACCCCTTTCATTCAGGAACAAGTCCAAGCTACAAGGTTTCACAAACCCTCCTACGATCCATACTCTAACTCTTACAATCCTGGTTGGAGAAATCACCCAAATATTTCATGGAAAAATCAATCTGAGCAAGTTTCCCAACCTGCCTTCAAGCAATCCATGTACGGTCAATCCTATCCCCATCAGAATTCGGGAGTTGGCCAATCTTCTACTCAAAACCTCCACAATACCAGGAAATCAAAATTCCAATCATTTGCTCCACACATTTCCAACAACCTTCATTGAATCAACCACCACCTCCTCACCCAATTGGGATGATAAAATGAACCAACTCCAAAACATGATGGCGACTCTATGCCAAACTATGCAAGAAAACAACTCAATATCAAACTCAAATCAAAATTTTCAACAAAATTTTGCAAGGTTAGAGTCCCAATTGCTGATGTATGTCAAAGGAGGGAATCCGGGCAATTGCCGAGTCAAACTATAGCAAACTCAAGGACAACCCTCCCGGATTCTACCAGAACCAACAATACCATCAGGGTCAGGGGTACAGACCACCACTTGTTAGACCAAATGTACCTCCACACAAAACCAACAAGCTTTGTCCAAACATTCCAGCACCACAAATTCAAATCAACCTTTACAACAGGATCATCCTCCTACCAAGATAGGGGCCCCCAAGTGAAAATGTCAAAACTGTGTCACTTTAAGAAGTGGGAAAATCAGAACAAATCCTCATCCTCACATGTCTACATTGAATGAGGATAAAGAAAATGAAATTGAGATTGAGGAAGAGAGTGAAGAAAATATTGAAAAAGAAAAATCCAAGGGAAAAGAGAAAATGATTGAAGAACCTCTAGACAAAATCAAGCCATGAGGATCCAAGCTGCTACATTCTAAGAGTTCCTTTTCCTGAAGCATTAAAGCCAAAATCCAAAAACCAACAACTGGTAATGAAGAACTCTTGGAATTATTTAAGCAAGTTCATGTCAACATTCCTCTTCTGGATGCCATTAAGCATGTGCCTGCTTATGCCAAATTCTTAAAGAAATGTGCACTCCAAAACGTGAAATGAGAATAAAACTGAAACAATCATTCTTCCAGAAACTGTAAGTGCCATTATCTTGAACAAACTCCCTAAAAAGCTCAAAGATCCAGGCACTCCACTATTCCTTGCACCATCGGTGGAGTCACTTTTGAGAGCAGTCTTGTGGATCTGGGAGCCAGTGTCAATCTCCTACCTTATGCCATTTTTGAGAAATTCAAGTTAGGAGAATTGAAACCCACTTCTGTTGTCGTTCAACTAGCCGATCGTTCTGTCACCACTCCTAAAGGCCTAGTTGAGGACGTTATCATAAAAATCAATGAGTGTTACTTCCCTTCCCTTCCGATTTCATCATTCTGCATGAACACTCCTCAAGATTTAACTCAGTCCACAGTCATCTTGGGTAGACCCTTTTTAGCCACAGCTAGAGCCAACATTATTGTGCTACCGGGATGATGGATATATCATTTGGGGATGAGCAGGTTAGTATCAACATTTTTAAGGCATCTGGGCATCAAGATGAAGGAGAGAGTTGTCTAGTGGTAGACTACTTGGAGGAAGCTTGTGAGAAAGAAGCAGTAGACCAACCCTGTGCTCTAGGTTTAAGGGAGAAAATGAGGCCTATGAAAGTTCCAAAATCTATAAAGCCAAAACCAAAACATTCCATGATAACACATTCATAGAAAAACTTTTCAAGTGCATGATAAGGTTTGGTTGTTTAATTCTAGACTTCGTCTGTTTCCGGGAAAACTAAAGTCCCGATGGGATGGTCCTTACACTGTTGGCAAAGCTTACGACAATGGTGTTGTCATCATTCTTGACCCTAAAACGGACAATCATTCACTGTTATGGGCAAAGGTTAAAGCATTTTTTGAAAACCCGCCTTCCTTGAAAGTTGAGTCTACCAAGCTAGATGAGCCAAGTGAAGCCTAATTGCGTCTGGCTGAAGACGATAAACTTAGCGCTTCTTGGGAGGCAACCCAAGTGTACAGATTTCTTTCCTCAGGTAATTCTCTGTCTTACTTTCTTTTCCTGTAAATAAGTAGGGGGGGGGGGGGGGGGGGAGAGGTAGAATAAGCATGCGTTCATAGTCCTCATCCCACCATTGCTTCATTTCTTTTTCTTGAGCTTGTACATATGCAAATAAAAATTTCACAATGTTTCATCTTTGAATAAAAATGCGTGGCTTTGCGCATCCCAAACTTTGTGTCTGATCTTTAACCATTAAAATTTTGTAGTTGTCACATTCCCTTGCAAGTATCCATGTTAGGTAGCCTCTAGTAAAGGATGGCATGTACCTCTTGTCTACCTTATGTAAGGG
>CM024763.1:98759110-98841226 GCA_014218235.1 Colocasia esculenta | reverse complement strand
TAGGCCGCATCCAAATCTGTGACGAGCAACTATCAGCGCCTGCCTGAGCTCTGGCCTCAAGCCTCTCACAAAAACTGAGTCCTCAAACCCTCATCTCCATAATCTGCGGAGCATAACGCCCTAACTCCACAATCTGGCCCTGTACTGCACCACAGTAGAGTCCCTCTGCTGCAAGTCCAGAAACTGGTACAACCTCTCCGTCGGACGTAAGTAGGACAGAAGGCTCTCTCAAAAGAAACAACAAACTCCTGCCACGGAATCTGTCTCAGTGGGCGAGACTGAAAAGTAGTCTCCCACTCAGCGGACCACCAAGTCAACGCCTGTGCCTGCAACTGGTAACTGGCTAGCAGCACTCGCTCCTCTGGAACACACTCCATGGAACGAAAAGTCCGCTCCACTGCATCTAGCCAAGCTCGCGCTACATCTGGATCAGGCTGGCCCAAAAACTGAGGAGGCTGTGAAACTGCAAAAACTCCCTCAACACCCTCCCAGTACCACCCTGGGGTACCGGCGCGTCACGGTGCTGAGCAACAAACTGAGCCATCCCCTCAAGAAAATGAGTCATGTCTAATCCCTGAGCTACCTGAGGTGGGAGGTGGCGGCGGCGGAACAATACACTATGTGCGTCCTGTGGCAAAGGCTGCGTCTGCTGAGGTGGCGGAGCATCTCCAACCTCGGACGAGTCGCCTGCTCGGCTACTCCCTCTCTAGGACGTCGCCTAGGCGCCATAGAACTACACACAGAACAAAAATACACATAAATACACTAACTAACTCCGGGCTACATAGCTGCACTGTACTCTTTAGACTCTGAGTAACATGATGGTATTTCTTATATATATCTCATCAGACCACGCTCTGATACCAAACTGTAACGACTCAGAACCCGCATTACCAGTAACAACCGGTAACCAGAATTCTGACCCGCTAACCCACGAGACAAGCTCGGAAGGGTAGGAATTTAAGAGTCCGAGGAGACTATATAAGAAGATACACACCATGCAAAGCAGTAAAAAAATTCCACTATATGAACAATCATATACAACCTCAGAGTCTGAGACAAAGTACAGAGTACAGAAGTACAACAAAAAGGTACAACTCACTGCAGCTAGGGAGCACCAACACCGGAGTGGCTAGACTCGCCTGGAACGGGAGTCGACGAAGACCCACTGAAAGGGAAGGGAGTGAGTCTCAAGAAAGAGACCCAGTAGGGAAAAGTAACCCCACCGGCAACAAACTAAAGTGCGGAAAGTAAAAACTGAAAGTAAGTACACGTCGCACCACAACACAAAACTGTAAACCACGCGGCTCAGTAACACACACTCACACACACAGCAAGTAGGACTCAGCTAGGGTCTGTGGCTCGGCGTCCCGTCACCACAGAGGCTCTCAACCCCAGCCACGTGTGCACACTACAGACGCTCTCTCTCGCGTCTGGTCCACGACCGGTTTTTCCCCTACGCTTGACCCTAGCGGTAGAGAAGGGGCTCCACGGAGACCGGCTCAAAACCACCAAAAGGAGTACGCACAGGACAGAGTCGCACTCGATGTCCCGGCTCACTAGCGGAGGACAACCACACGCTAGTCTAGACGGAGTCGCACCCACGCCTAGGTAACACAACAGAAACGGGTACACGGTAACGCAACGCGCGTACAACAGACGGAACACACTCAACGTCTGAAACCCCGTACAGTAGTAAACACCTCGTGCCACAAAAACTACTCTATGCACAGGCGGAGTCACACTCTAAGCTGGCCCACTTGTGCTATTAGGGCGGACATCACATGTCAATCGCCTCTAAACACACAACTTAAGTCTGCTGGGACACAGGATATACGGCCACATCGATTGCCGCCAATCAGAGATAACGGCAACCCCTATGCCGCCAACAATAACTAAACGGCAATCGACCTTGTCGTTTAACTCATCCCTGAAGATCTCAACGTCAACAGATGTGACGTTGATATCTTCAGTCCCCCATACCCAGAACTGAACCGAATCAGTCCCAATGGCAGCAGAAACACTTAACTAAACTCTGACTGATGGAGGGAAACACTTCCTCTCATCAATCTACACTACCAAAAACTATAAATAGACAATCTAACACCTAGATTATCCAAAACTACCCTCAATTCCGGCATAATAAACCCAAACCCTAAACCATGATTTGCACATCAATTCAGTTAATTGGACATGCTGTTTGCTGGGGAGGGTTATAGGAGTTAGTCCCTACCTCAGAACGCTTAATCAATCCCCAACAGTCACCAATCGCGCGGATTCCCGAAGACTCCGCGCGAATCACGCCAAAACCTCGCTATCCCGCCCGATCTAGCAACGCCACACGATCCAGGGGCTTCCCACGAGCTCAAATCACTCAACAGAAGCTACAGGAATCAAGAAAGGCTAAGGTGGAAGGAAGGAGAGGAAAGGAGAAGAAGAAGCTCTGCTCTCGGGCTGTCCTATTTCAACAGGACTGGTTAGTCGACGTCCACATCTGTGGTCGCCAACTAAACCGCCAACAGACTGACGTCCATATCCCCTGTCGCTGAGTTCAACCTCAGACGTCCACATCTCTGGACGCTGACTCAGACTCAACGGCAAGCCCTGGCCGTCAATAGTAAGTCAACGACAATGTCTTGTCGTCGACCACCAGAACACTACAGACCCAATAAGGATCCAATAAGAACCCGAGACCTTACAATAATCTTCCACAAGAATGGAGATACAAGAAGGATTACCATTATATAACATTATTGGAGATCCAGGTGGGGGTAAGAACTAGAGTTAACGTAATCCCATGTGATATTTAGCCTTTGTATCTCAAATAGAGCCTAAGATAGTGAATGATGCAATGTCTGATGAATCTCGATATTAGCCATGCAAGAAAAACTTAATCAGTTCAAGAGAAACCAAGTATGATCCCTTGTTCCAAGACCTGATCATCCTGTGATTGACACCAAATGGGTGTTCAGGAACAAATTGGATGAAGCTGGTGCGATCACTAGAAACAAGGCCAGATTGGTAACTCAAGGCTATTCTCAAGAGGAAGACATAGATTTCGATGAAACTATGAACCAAGAGCCAGACTTGAGGCAATTAGGATTTTACTCGCTTATGCATCAGCATTGGATTTAAAATTATGTCAAATGGATGAAATCAGCTTTTCTAAATGGTTACATAAAGGAGGAAGTTTATGTAGAACAACCTCCTGGTTTTGATGATATCGATTTTCCAAATCATGTATTTAAATTGCACAAGGCTTATATATGGTTTGAAACAAGCCTAGAGCATGGTATGAACGATAAGTGTATTTTTGTTAAACCATGGTTTTATTAGAGGAAAAGTAGATAGCACATTATTCATTAAGTTTAAAGTTAAAAATGTGATACTTGTTCAAATCTATGTTGATGATATAATATTTGGTTCTACTGATGAATCTCTTTGCAAGTACTTTGAAAAGCTTATGCAGGGAGAATTTGAAATGAGCATGATGGGGGAACTTAATTATTCCTCGGATCACAAATCAAGCAAGGAAAAGAAGGCTCCCATATTTGTCAAGCAAGTACACCAAAGAGGTACTAAAGAAATTTGGTTTTGAAAACACAAGCCACTATCAACACCAATGAGCACATCTACAAGGTTAGACAGTGACAAGGATGGTAAGAAAGTAGACCAAAAGCTCTATAGAGGTATGATAGGTTCATTACTTTACTTGACAGCTAGTAGACCTGATATGTTGTTTAGTGTATGCATGTGTGCTAGGTATTAGGCAGACCCTAGAGAGTCTCATTTAATTAGTGTCAAATGTATCTTTAGATACTTAGCAAGAACTCATGATATAGGATTGTGGTATCCAAAATCATGTAAAATAAATTTAGTAGGATACTCTGATGCTGATTACGTTGGATGCAAGATAGATAGAAAAAGCAAGTGGTTGTTGTCAATTCCTTGCAGGATGTCTAATTTCATGGTCCTCAAAGAAGCAAAATTTAGTAGCACTGTCAACAGCTAAAGTTGAGTACGTGGCTGCTGGGAGCTGCTGTACACAACTCTTATGGATTAAGCAGCAAGTTGAGGATTATGGGTACACATCAAGACAATCCCCTTACTGTGCGACAACACCAGTGTAATTAATCTCACCAAGAATCCAGTTCAGCACTCAAGGACAAAGCATATAGAGGTTATATATCTTTTTATTCGTGATCAAGTAGCTAATGGTAACATAATATATCTTTTAATGATACTCAAAATCAGTTAGCAGATATCTTCACAAAAGCCTTAACTGAAGAGAGATTTACATCTCTTAGAAGGGAATTAGACATGTGTAATTTGTGATAGATTTATCTATAATAAGTGAAATAATGATTATTTCAGAACATCAACTATCTGTTCTCTCCTCTGAAATTAAGTGAAATCTTTAAAGATTGCTTGCATCATAAATTTAGGTGACGGTTCATTTTTTTAAGTATTTATTCATCTCAAATCTGTCTCTGCTTTCTCATTTTTCGCATTTATGGTGCCATCCTCTCAAAAGTCACTTTATCTTTATCTGATAAAACCTGAAATCTGTGTCACAACGATTCACCTCCCGCTCTCATCTCTTTCAACTTGCCTGAGACGATAAACCCTATCGACTCCGGCATCGACTTCGTGCGATTTCAAAGCTTCCATCCCTTCCCCTGAAAAATCTTCTGAGGGCTTTTGCTCCAATCCTCCTTTCGACCATCCAGAACCTTTTCCCATTCAAAACCATGGCTGTTTCTGGAGTTTCCGGCTCTGTCGGGGGCTATGGGGCTGCTTTCCTCACCACAGAGTAGCAGGAAAGGTATACAACTGTGAAGATGAAGATGTGCGGCAACAAGGCAGTGGATGTTGTTGACCTGGAGAAGAATGGGATGCACAGCATCGTGGCAACAATGCAAAGAATGAAGTGGACCAAGATTGCAACACTCTTAGAGGTAAGTTTTTCGGACCTAGTTAAAGCTTTTTATGTATGTTTGAAGTCTGAGGAAGATGGTCTTTGACTTCCATGGTCAAATGAACCCAGATTCAGATCACGTATGAGCTTTTGGAGTCCTTGTTTGGTGTGTCCACCTCCGGTCATAGTGGAGTTCACACTGTTGACATTCAGGCGAAAGGTTTGGGGATTGTTGTCCCGAGTTCAAGCTTAATGATGGGAAGATAGACATTAATCAATTGAATGTGTTCAACCGCATATTACATTTCATAGATTGTCAGATTCTGGTGCCCAGGAGTGCGACCTTCTCCACATGCACCAAGGCAGATTCCGACATGATGTTCTGGGCTATCCAAGACCAGAATATTAATATGGCATGGGCTATCATAGAGAGGATGAAATTCGCAAATGCTCAGGTTTGGGACAAGAAGAGTAAGTTAAATGTATATCTTCCTTATGCCCATTTGCTAACCAAGATATTCCAGCACTCTGGAGTAAATTGAATGGGGCAGTCTCAGAGAAGATGGGCCAAGCTATCCAGTCCAGGAATCTTAAGAAAAGTGGATTCTCTCTTGTTGGTGGTGTGTGGACCAAGACCTTAGCGATAGAGGGAGAGGCCATTATTGTTGAAGTCCTAGAGGTCCAAGAAGAGGCAGCAACAGCAGCACCAGAAGTTCCAGTTCAGCAAGAGGATGCCAGGGTAGAAATTGCAGTGGCACAAGAAGACCAAGCAGCAGCAGATATCCAATAAAATATAGCAGCAGTCAGTCTTGAAGAGCCGGTGGGCAGCGGGCACAGGATTGAGGACATTCCTCAAGAATTCATTGAGCCCGTTGGGCAAGTCGAAGAGGATGTCACCCCTACTTCCATGGTAGCTTCAATCCTTAGAAGTGTGCTGGATTCCATTCCCAGCACTCATCAAGAAAAAGATCAAGTGACTGAAGAAGTTGATAGAGAGGTTGTGGCTCCAGGCCACATTGAGGATAGTGTCATGAAGAAGCTCCCATTCAGGGAGAGCAAGAGATTGTGGCAGTAGGTGAACGCGCGACATTGTTGACTGTGCATTTTCGTTGTCCAGAGTTTCTCGCACAAGTCAATATGCTCACTTCCTCTAAACTGTCTCACAAAATTAAAACAACAAAGATGAACTAGCATGGTGG
Organism: Colocasia esculenta; assembly: GCA_014218235.1. Lineage (NCBI taxonomy): Eukaryota > Viridiplantae > Streptophyta > Magnoliopsida > Alismatales > Araceae > Colocasia > Colocasia esculenta. The sequence goes on along the minus strand of CM024763.1, from coordinate 98,835,109 downwards.
TGAGAACAGGTCATATCCACGGAGAAGCTGAATAGAGCTTGAATTAAACTACTTTGACTTGAAACCATTCACATTTTCACCAAAATAATATTGTATGAGAATTAAGGAATAGAATCTCAACAGAAAATTATCAAACCAATGTACCCCTAAAGCTTAGGGGATCAACATTCTCTACTCTCCACCAACTTCGAATCAAATTGAGATAGTGAAAAGGAATTCAACTAGAAAGTTAAACTGAGAACAATAGGAATTAAAAATTCAGATTACTATATCCTCACATTCGAGGGATGAAAAACAGAAGGAAAATAAGATCCACCAAACTTCAGAACAACAATAATAAACATTCGATTTCTCACCCCTCTGGAATCTCTCACAGACCCACCATTTCACTAATTCACTCACAGAAGAAAAGAGGAAAGTAGCAAAACCATCTCTCCCTTTTTAACCTTCACAGAAGCAAATCGATAAATTTCAATTGTCCTTCAGATGAACAGAAGAGAAAGTTGCAATCGTCCACCTCATAGCAACTGAACCATTCACAGAAGAAATACAAAAATAATTAAAAAAAAAACGTCTACCTCATGGATCAAACCAATTAAACTCGGAAGAAAGGGACAAAGCAATTGCAGAAATGAAATAGGCAAAGCAAGCTCCACTAGATCGAACCCTCTGATCTCCCTGATCAAATTCCCACAAAAAGAACAACAACAACAAATCCCAGCTCTGATCTGTCTACCTCTCCCCGATCTCTCCCAGCAGCAGCAGAACAATCAAATGCTCCACTCTCTCGGATGTTAAACAAAGAGCTAGTAAAATCCACACAGAAGAAATGAGAGATTAACTGGATCGACTTCCAAAAGAAATGAGACAATCTTTTACAGAACACAGAAGAAATGAAGAACATAAACTCCCAAACTCTCATCAGTCGAACCATTAAACTAAGATAAGAAGAAATGAGCAAATGCTTTGGATCAATCTCCAGATGAACACAGAAGAAATAGATAAATCAACTCAGGAAAAATGGACAAAGCACACCATTTGAATTCTCTAACAGCACAGGTGAAATGATAGAATCTAAACAGAAGAAATGAAAACTAAATTGGATCGAGCTCAGCAGCACATAAGAAATGGAAATAACAATTTCACTAAATAGGATTCCTCTAATCAAAGAAGAAAATGCAGAACAAATATAAATCTCAAAAGCTCCATCGCCAACCCCTAAGAACTCTCGAAGGACAAGAAGAAAAACTGAAAAAAAATTAAAAATATTTGAACTAATCAACTCCTCGAACCCTAAGAACTCTGGAAGAACAAGAAGAAAACTGGAAATTCCTAAAGAACTCTAACTGGAATCAAACCCTCGAGCCTCCTTATAGAAAGGAAAGAAACTAAAATCCTAAAATTCGAACCACTGGAGAAGAGGACCTTGGGGTCCTTTTATAGGCTCCATGGCCTCTGCACGATCCGGCCATCTTCCTCATGTACCAGCGCCGCACGATCCAAGCTCTGCACGCCCGGCCGCCACCTCAGCCAGCCCTGGTCCATCGCGCACAGCACAGGCCTCCACATCGCCAGCGCCGGCCTCTGCATCCCACTGCATACCTCGCCTCCGTACACCAGCTAGCTCGCCGCGCACAGGACTTCTTCCCTCTAGATCCACGCACGCCGCGCACAAGCCCTGGTTCTGCCACCCCAGCACTGCCCAGCCTCCAGCTCAGCCACCCCAGCTTCATGTGCGCCCACACCTCCTCAGGCGCTTGCCATCTGCACAGGAGATGTACCGCCAGGCCTCTTGATCTCCATCACCTGCGTCGCCAGAGGCCCAGAGCACCATCGCGCCAGGCCTGCTTCCACCTGGGCTGCACCCAGCAGAACCCGCCGCGCCCCTGCTGGTTCACCTGGGCGCTGGCAGCCCAGCTACCCTGTGCCCAGCAGCCAAATCCGCTCAACACTGCCAAGCCTCCACACCAAACCGCCATGCCCTCCTCCATCACACCCCATCCGCAGCAGTGCGCCAGCAGGGCTCCTTCTGGAGTCTTCTTCCAGGCAACCTAATGGGAAGAAAGATAAGTGGAGTGCGTGGTAGGGTGGAGTATTTAAAATGATTTTTTTTGTTTATTTAATGAAATTAGATGGGGGTATGTGGCATGCTTGTAGTTGGTGAGGTATTTATTCATTTAAAATCTACTTTATTTATAAACTAATATTTGCAAGAATGTTTATAAAATCAAATATTATTTATGTACAAAGTTTGTAAAAAAAGAAAATTAGTCGAATTATTCAAAATGTATTGAATTTATTTAATGAGAATCTACTGTGTTCTACCAAAACTATTATGTTCAAAATTTATTTACGGATGAAATGAAAATTTAAACTCAAAATGCACATTATTTACAGATAAAAGATGTCTAAAATTACTATATGTATGAATTTTAACACGAAAATTTTAGTAATTATCACTCCCCCTACTTGAACATTGCTAGTCCCTTAGCAATAAAAATCTACTCCAAATGTAGGACTTGAAGATACAATGTCTCATGTTAACCAGCCATCATGTAAAAGATTAACGTAAAGATATGTCTTCCTAATTGTAAAGATTTATGGCAAGAAATTAGTGCACAAGTGGTAGCTCACTTAAGAGTTCACATCAGCCCTTCTGAAGCTCCTCTGTCTTAGCTAGTGATTGAGATTGGATTAATTCGAGGGAGAAGAAAAGATTTGTGGAATAAGATCCTTTCTCGGTCACATCGGGTTGTTTCTCTCAGTTCCATTTTGCCCAACTTCCTTGAGGATTATTTTTCTGAGATGAGGACTTTGCCTCTTTATTTGCACTTTTTGCACTCAAATGTTTTTCTTTTTCATCCATAATGCTGCACAACCCATCACTTTTCAAGAGTAGCGAGTCCAACTTTACTCAGACCTGGGGCATTTTTCATGGATATATTTTTATTTTGCTTTTACTTTTGCTTTTCTTTTCCTTTCCTCTTAAATGAGGATGGACAGTCATGTTCCTTGATCGCACGCCTTCACTTCCTTCACAAATCACTTAAGGGGAGGGGAGAAACCATCACCTCTCTGCTACTAGCCTTGACAAATTTGCTACATTCAGGTTCATCTAGTCTAAGTGGCTGTGTAGTGTGTGTATGATAACTTCTTGCCATAAATCCTTACATAAGGTAGACAAGAAGTATATGTAATCCTTTACTAGAGGCTACCTAACATGGATGTTTGCAAGGGAATGTGACAACTACAAAATTTTAATGGTTAAAGATCAAACACATAGTCTGGGTGCGCAAAGCCACACATTTTTATTCAAAGATGAAATTGTGAAATTTTTATTTGTGTATGTACAAGCTAAAGAAAAATAAATGAAGCAATGGTTGGGATGAGGACTATGAATGCATGCTTATTCTACCTCTCCCCTACTTATTCACAGGAAAAGAAAGTAAGACAGAAAATTACCTGATAAAGGAATCTGTATACTTGGGTTGCCTCCCAAGAAGTGCTAAGTTTATTTCGTCTTCAGCCGGATGCAATTAGGCTTCATTTGGCTCAGCTAGCTTGGTAGAATCCGTTTTTAAGAAAAGTGGGCTTTCAAAGAAATGCTTTAACCTTTTCCCATTAACAGTGAATGATTGTCCAGTTTTAGGATCAAGAATAATGACAACACCATTGTCGTAAGATCTGACAACACTGTAAGGACCATCCCATCGGGACTTCAATTTTCCCAGAAATGGACGAAGCCGAGAATTAAATAACCAGACCTTATCTTGCATTTGAAAAGTTTTTCTATGAATTTTCAAGACTTCAATCAATTTCTTCTCTTGCCCTTCTTCAAGATTACTAGCAATTATGATGGGCCAAATCTCGTCCCTTTCCTAGAAAGATGTATTTTAAATTATCAGGAAGTGGTTTTAGCTCAACCTTAGGAGGACATTCTAATGGAAATGATGGATCATTATTCTGAAACATGGATCTAAATTGTCCTTCCTCTCCCTCAAACCTTAGAGCACAGGGTTGGTCTACCGTTTCTTCCACACATGATTCTTCCAAGAGTTCTTCATTACTAGTTGGCTTGTTTTTAGATTTTGGCTTTAAAGCTTCAGGAAAAGGGACTCTTGGAATGTAATGACTCTGGTCTTCATTTATTTTGATTGTGTCTAGAGGCTCTTCAGTTATTTTCCTCTTTTTCCCTTGGATTTTTCAACATTCTCTTTAACCTCTTCTTTAGTTTCAAGTTCAATTTCATTTTCTTTATCCTCATTCAATGTTGATATGTGTGGGTGAGGATTTGTTCTGATGTTTCACTTCTTAAAGTAGACACTGTTTCCACATTTACCACTTGGGGGCCCCTAACTTGGGCAGGAGGATGGTTTTGTTGTATAAGTTGATTTTGAATTTATGGTGCTGGAATGTTTTGGACAAAAGTTTGTTGTGGATTTTGTGGTAGAGGGCCATTTTGTCTAACATGTGGTCTGTACCCCTGGACTTGATGGTTTTGCTGGTTCTGATAAAATCCAGGAGGGTTGTTCCTTGGGTTTGCTATAGTTTGACTTGGTAACTCACCTAATTCCCTCCTACAGACATCAACAATCTGAGACTCTATCCTAACCAAATTTTGTTGAAGATTTTGGTTCTGATTTTGATATTGATTTTGTTGTTCTTGCACAGTTTGGCAAAGAGTCATCATCATGGTTTGAAGTTGATTCATTTATCTTCCCAATGGGATGGGAAGGTGGTGGTTGATTGTATGAAGGTTGCTGAAATTGGTATGAGCAATTGATTGAAGTTTTGATTTCCTTGGAATTGTTGACGTCTGGAATAAGAAGATTGGTCAAATTCCAGATTCTGATTTGGATAGGATTGATCGTACATGGATTGCTTGAAAGAAGGTTGAGACACTTGTTTAGATTGATTTTTCCATGAAACATTTGGATGATTTCTCCAACCAGGGTTGTATGTGTTAGAATATGGATCATGAGAGGGTTTGTAGAAACCTTGGACAGCTTGGACTCGTTCTTGGTTGGTCATCCTATGAAAGAACCTCTCAATTTCATCTATAGGTTGATCCAATATAAGTTCTGAGAACGTCTACCAAACATGCACAGTTGAAAAGCCCCTTTTTTATGATTTTTGAATTTTCAAAATTTTATTGATTTTTAAAATTTTTAAGAACAAACACAAACAAACAACACTTTCAAAACAAATTATCATAAACTCTAAGTGTTCCTTGGACTTATGTTATTTTTCTCAAAATCAGATTTATGCTTGCTTAAGTCCAATCCTAACTCTTCTTGTACCGGCCAGGTAAGAGGTGCAGTAGAGGGAGGCCCCCCTTGCTTTCGCAAGGACCCAATTAAATAACCTCTGACTCACTTAAGCGCAAGCTTTTTAACCTCTAATCCTAGACACCAGACTTAAAGAGAAGTTTGAATTTAAGAAAGAATAAATCTAATTATGAACTCTAGGGCCAGTCTACTGATTTTTATTGAAAGTTTAGGACAATGCAAGAATGTGGAAAATTTTTTTTTGTGATTTTTGGGCAAAGGAAAGGGTGATGAAATCCCTCACCTTATCTTTTTATTTTTAATGGGTGAAGCCCTTAAGCAGTCCCATTTTAAAAATATGAAGTGCAACAATCAAATTCAAACAAGAGGCTTTCTAATGATAAGTCTAATGCATGAAACAAGCGTTGGAAGTCTTACATTTCCCCTGCACTCTTCAATGCAAGAAAAAGAAATAGAATTCAAATGACTATTAAAATGATGAATGTTATAAAACAAGTGTTTCTAATCTTGAGAAATGAAATTTTATTTACAAGTCAAACGGCTAACATGAAAGAGCAATTTGGAAAAAAAAATAGATTTTAGATTTTTTTAATTTTTATTTGGTTTTTGAATTAAATGAAATGAAACTAAGAAAATATAAGGTGCTACTATAAACTAATTCAAATCACTCAAACCACAAAAAGAGTTCAATTATTACATGCCAACAAGAAAGAAATCTCTGTACATGCACAGAGAGTACATTAATTCCTCACTACAAATTTTCACTCACACTCTTCTATCTAAAACTCTGAATTCAAAGCAAATTTCAAATGAAATCAGCAAGCTCCTCCTCCAATGGGCTTCAAGTGCCAAGCCCAATCTCCATGGTTCTCCTTATGTGCAAATCTGAAATGAAAGCCCAATAACAAGTCAATAGAAAGCTCAAAGCAAATGAAATCAAATCAAAACAGAATTAAATCAAACTCTAACGCCTCCCCCGCAACGGCGCCAAGATGAACGCGCGACATTGTTGACTGTGCATTTTCGTTGTCCAGAGTTCCTCGCACAAGTCAATATGCGCACTTCCTCTAAACTGTCTCACAAAATTAAAACAATAAAGATGAACTAGCACGGTGGTGAGACATGTCATATCCACGGAGAAGCTGAATAGAGCTTGAATTAAACTACTTTGACTTGAAACCATTCACATTTTCACCAAAATAATATTGCATGAGAATTAAGGAATAGAATCAATGTACCAATAAATTATCAAACCAATGTACCCCTAAAGCTTAGGGGTTCAACATTCTCTACACTCCACCAACATCGAATCAAACTGAGACAGTGAAAAGGAATTCAACTAGAAAGTTAAACTGAGAACAACATGAATTAAAAATTCAGATTACTATATCCTCACATTCGAGGGATGAAAAACAGAAGGAAAATAAGATCCACTAAACTTCAGAACAACAATAATAAACATTCGATTTCTTACCCCTCTGGAATCTCTCACAGACCCACCATTTCACTAATTCACTCACAGAAGAAAAGAGGAAAGTAGCAAAACCATCTCTCCCTTTTTAACCTTCACAGAAGCAAATCGACAAATTTCAATTGTCCTCTAGATGAACAGAAGAGAAAGTTGCAATCGTCCACCTCATAGCAACTGAACCATTCACAGAAGAAATACAAAAAGAATTAAAAAAAAAACGTCTACCTCATGGATCAAACCAATTAAGCTCGGAAGAAAGGGACAAAGCAATTGCAGAAATGAAATAGGCAAAGCAAGCTCCACTGGATTGAACCCTCTGATCTCCTTGGATCAAATTCCCATAAAAAGAACAATAACAACAAATCCCAGCTCTAATCTGTCTACCTCTCCCCGATCTCTCCCAGCGGCAGCAGAACAATCAAATGCTCCACTCTCTCGGATGTTAAACAAAAGAGCTAGTAGAATCCACACAGAAGAAATGAGAGATTAACTGGATCGACTTCCAAAAGAAATGAGACAATCTTTTACAGAACACAGAAGAAATGAAGAACATAAACTCCCAACTCTCATCTGTCGAACCATTAAACTAAGACAAGAAGAAATGAGCAAATGCTTGGATCAATCTCCAGATGAACACAGAAGAAATAGATAAATCAACTCAGGCAAAATGGACAAAGCACACCATCTGAATTCTCTAACAGCACAGGTGAAATTATAGAATCTAAACAGAAGAAATGAAAACTAAATTGGATCGAGCTCAGCAGCACATAAGAAATGGAAATAACAATTTCACTAAATTGGATTCCTCTAATCAAAGAAGAAAATGCAGAACAAATATAAATCCCAAAAGCTCCATCGCCAACCCCTAAGAACTCTCGAAGAACAAGAAGAAAAACTGAAAAAAAAAAAACTTATAAATATCTGAACTAATCTACTCCTCGAACCCCAAGAACTCTGGAAGAACAAGAAGAAAACTGGAAATTCCTAAAGAACTCTAACTGGAATCGAACCCTCCAGCCTCCTTATAGAAAGGAAAGAAACTAAAATCCTAAAATTCGAACCACTGAAGAAGAGGACCTTGGGGTCCTTTTATAGGCTCCATGGCCTCTGTACGATCCGGCCATCTTCCTCACGTACCAGCGCCGCACGATCCAAGCTCTGCATGCCCGGCCGCCACCTCAGCTAGCCCTGGTCCATCGCGCGTAGCACAGGCCTCCAAATCGCCAGCGTCGGCCTCTGCATCCTGCTGCGTACCTCACCTCCGTACACCAGCTAGCTCGCCGCGCACAGGACTTCTTCCCGCCAGATCTACACACGCCGCGCACAAGCCCTGGTTCTGCCACCCTAGCACTGCCCAGCCTCCAGCTCAGCCACCCCAGCTTCATGCGCACCCGCACCTCCTCAGGCGCTTGCCATCTGCACAGGAGACGTACCGCCAGGCCTCCTGATCTCCATCACCTGCGTCGCTAGAGGCCCAGAGCACCATCGCGCCAGGCCCGCTTCCACCTGTGCTGCACCCAGCAGAACTCGCCGCGCCCCTGCTGGTTCACCTGGGCGCTGGCCGCCCAGCTCCCAGCTGCCCTGTGCCCAGCAGCCAGATCCGCTCAGCACTGCCCAGCCTCCACACCAAACCGCCATGCCCTCCTCCATCACACCCCATCCGCAGCAGTGCGCCAGTAGGCTCCTTCTGGAGTCTTCTTCCAGGCGACCTAATGGGAGGAAAGATTTAGATAAAAAGATTTAAGTGGAGTGCGTGGTAGGGTGGAGTATTTAAAATGATTTTTTTTGTTATTTAATGAAATTAGATGGGGGTATGTGGCATGCTTGTAGTTGGTGAGGTATTTATTCATTTAAAATTCATTTAAAATCTACTTTATTTATAACTAATATTTGCAAGAATGTTTATAAAATCAATTATTATTTATGTACAAAGTTTGTAAAAAAAGAAAATTAGTCGAATTATTCAAAATGTATTGAATTTATTTAATGAGAATCTACTGTGTTCTACCAAAACTATTATGTTCAAAATTTATTTACGGATGAAATGAAAATTTAAACTCAAAATGCACATTATTTACAGATAAAAGATGTCTAAAATTACTATATGTATGAATTTTAACACGAAAAATTTAGTTATTATCAGTAGGCCACAGTGAAAATGTGCACATGAAGGATGCTCCTGCTCAGGGGGAGAAATCTGTTGAGAAGGAAGCTCAAGTTCAGAGGGTGAGCACTGAAAACCCTAGTGGATCAATTCCAAGAAGGTGTCTTGACAAGCCCCTCTAATTCGGAGGAAGAAAATACAAATGTTGATAATGTGGAGCCTACCGCTAGGGCAAGTGACAAAGGAAAAGGAGTGGCTCCTGAGATCCCTTTACTCACCAGGAAGCCACATTAGAGGCTAAGGAAGAAGAAATTAAAGATCAATCTGAATCCTTAGTTGCTAGACTGGATGAACAAGAAAATATTTTATGCTCTGTGCAGTCTGATATAACATCAATTTTCTTAAGCCAGAGCTCTGCAGCTAAGGATTTGGGCATGATTAGGAATGCCTTTCGTTGTCTAAGGAGTGAGCTCCTCAGCCTTAAGGAGTCTCTAGCAGTCATTTCCAATGCTTTGAAGGTGCAACCTCCTCTTGCAGCACTTGTTAGCAGCTCAGGGCCATCTGGGCTAAGTCAAGAAAATGTTGGGCCATCAGGACCAAAGGAGGTAGAGCACTCCGGGCCATCAGGGCCATCAGTTGTGATGAAAGCGGCCATCAGGGCCAATGTCTGAAGAACTAGCAAGGCCATCAAGGCCAATAACTGTTGAAGAAGTGGCAGCAACAGGGTCAGCTGAGGCTGTGGAGTCTGGGCCATCAGGGCCAGTTGGGATATCCTTGGTCATCAGGGCCAATGGATTCAGTGGTTGAGCCTGTCAGAGTAGAAGAGCGAGCTGTAGCTCCAAGCCCCCCTGCTTCTCCTCTTCCAACTCCAGCCCCTCCTTCCCCGCCATCATCCTCCACAGCCCCACTAGCGCCTCCCACCTTCAAACAACCCATTCCCAGAACCATTTCCTCTCCTACACCATTTCCTTCTCAGTCCTCCTCATCTCCTATTTCTTCCACTCACATTCCTCAACCTCCTCCTTCTTTTGAGGTTCCTCCAGCCACCTCATTAGCTGGGGCTTTTTCTACTTGTCCTTCCTCCTTTGGACCAACTGATGTTCCTCCCACTACCACTCACTCCTTCCTTCATCCTCCTATCTGCCCCCTCCTTTATCTCTATTATTTTGGAGAGTGCTCAAATTGATGCCCTCTTCCTCAGGGCCATCAGAGATGAATTTAAAGAAACTATCCTTCATTCAGTCTTGAAAGTTAGTACTCATGTACATAGGACAGGCTCTTCTAGCCCTCTCCCCAAGAAAAGAAGACTAACTTCCACTCATTCTATTTCTTCTGAATCTTGTTATCCACCCCTTTGGTTTTCTCTTACAGTAGATCATAAAAACAAACCGCTGTATAGAGAATTTCTTCAGAAAGTTGCTTTTGCCACCATTATTGGTCTTCCACATCTCAACCTTTCAGATCATCTCACTATCAATCTTCCTCTCACTTTTCTATCCAAGGCTGAACAGTCAAAAATCTTCTCCTCGACTAAAGCCAAATCTGAAGAGCAGTTGGCTCGGGGCAACAAGACCTTCTATAATAAATTTCTTCTCGCCAAGTCAACCAGGTTCCCCCCCGGGATCACCCCTTGACTCTATCTGAGTGGTTCCAGATTCTTCACAAGGACACCTGGGCTCCATTTGTTCAGAAAGAGATAAAAATGATCAGACATTTTCAGATGTTCAACAACTATCGCTATCTCAACAATTTACCTGAAGTTCAGCTTGGCCAATTCCGGCAAGCTATTTGTTCTCTTGGTTCCCATGATGCTCATAATGACGCCATCAGGGATGATTTTGCCACTTTAAAGTTACTCGAGTTAGGACTGTTCATTTATCAGTTCAACCCGGTGCACCGAACCGAACCGAACTGGAAAAGTCGGTTCGGTTTGGTTCACAAATGATAAAAAATGGGTCAATGGACCAAACCAAACCGTTTGACTGCCATTTGGTTCGGTTCGGTTTTCTTCTTATAGAAACTGAATCGAACCGTTGACCCGATTTAACGCCATATTACTCCTCCCCACCACGTCCTTCCCTAGTTCCCTTGCCCCAATCCGACTTGTGATTTGTGAACCCTCCTTCTGTAGTCCCTCAAAGGCTCAAAGCCGTACTGCGGCGGCCTCCCTCCAGGTCCAGGGTTTTGAGGAGAGCAAGAGACTCAGCGACTGCGACTGCGACTGTGAAGGATCGGTGCCAGGATCAAGTGCCAGGGATCCTCCTTCAGTATTCCAGCCATTCAGGCCCTCAGGGAGGTAGGGATTCTCCTTCGTCGAACAGAGGGTGGCGAGTGACGAGCCTAGCAGCGTGTGGCTGCGCAGGCGACAGTGATTTCCAGGCTTCGGGGGTCAAGCTCGCCGGCCGGTGGCCTGTGGGGGTGGCGACTCGCGTCTTCGGATCTTCCTTTCACAGAGAGAGGCGCACGCCGGCAGTCTAGCCTCTTCCTTCCACCTGCGGGAGCCAAGGATAAGGTAGGTTATTTAAAAAAAATATTTGTTGCTGAGGGTTTTCTACCTTGGGGTTGGGTAAAAATTTCTTTCCCTTTGCAGAACCATTCACATCAGATTTCCCACTCTTGGGAGTGCTTCCACCCTTTAAGTTCTGTCCAGCCGCAGATTTACCATCTTTGCTGGACTTTTTAGCCATGTCGTCGTTGGCCTTGGAACTAGTTTTTGGCGTCCCATCATGGGCTTTCATGGTAGTTTTAGGAGAAGCATCTGAGAGCTTCTTGCTTGCTTCATCCTTGGGCGTTGAACCAGCCTTTGAAGAACAAAACTAGATCTATTACTAGCCTTCTCCTTGGGTTTGCTTCCAATTGGAGTGCTATCATCTATTTTAGATCTTTTACCCCGACCACCAGTCGACTTCCCAGCTATTTCTTTAGGGTTTATCTATTTCCATTGAAGTTTTAATAAAATTCACTCTCTTTATAATAAAAAAATTAATTTTTAAAAATACTTTTTAGAGATTGTGATGTCGGAAAATGGTGTAGGATTATGGAGCATAGGATCTCAATCTGCCAAAAGGTGTACAAGTTGCAATGCGTGAGTTGATGTGTAATTAATATTTCTTTTAGATGGAAGAAAGCTAGCTAATCTGTTATCAGGGAAGTGAGGTAGAAGCTGGTGTTTTCCCCGCCAGATTAGATGTTTGGTGAGTTTGTGTGTGTGTGTGTGTCAGTGTGAGTATTAGGCATGAAGAACACTGTTGTAACAATTTACACGCTGTTGTAACCAATATATGTGTTTCATGCCGTGGCACAATCTTTTGGACCCCCAAAAACCATCTGTTCTCGAACAAAGTATGAGTTCGACTTTTTCCTACTCAATTAACCGCTTGCAGGTTCTGTAATTTTCTACTTATTCTACTTATTTTGTTTTACTGTTTTCTTTGTAAATTTTTTATGCAAGTATAAAATCCTAGGAATTATGTACTATATGTCTGTATGGGTTTACTTGAGAGTTGAGACTTATAATTCTCTTACTGTTTTACACCTTATTCAGTGAACTTTGTGGTGTGTCCGTGTGTGGTATTATCTATCAACCTGGCTTTGGAAGTGGATCTTGCAATGTAAGTTTTAATTCTCTTAGGTTTTTTACTTATTTATTATTCACCATGTGTAACATAAATTAAATAATGAGTTATGTGTATGTGTTTATTTAGATGTCACTTAATGATAATTGTGATACTCCAACAACTGAGGGTGCAAGTTCTGGTCACAATACTGCCACACAAATAAGTAATGTCGTTGGAGGTCCAAGTTCTTCAAGAGGGAAGAGAAAAATTTTATAACCAAGATCGGACGTGTAGGAGCACTTTACAAAAATTGAGGGAGAGAACAAGTGTAAGTGTAACTATTGTGATCATATTTACACTTGTGATCCAGCTTCATGTGGCACAAGCACTTTAAGAACACACTTGAATTTGAGATGTAAGAAATATCCCTTCAGTAGAGCTAATACTTGTGACAATATACAAACACAGATTACCATTCAGACATCAGTGGTTAATGAAGGGGTAGATGGAGAGAGCAAAACCGCATTAACAAGTTGGAAATTTGATCAGCAACAAATTAGAAAAGCATTGGCATATATGATCATTATTGATGAACTTCCTTCAGATTTGTTGAAGGGCAAGGGTTTAAATATTTTTGCAATATTGCACAGCCCAAATTTCACATTCCTTCAAGAATTACAATGGCCAGAGACAGTTATGAAATATATGTGGAGGAGATGCTAAAGCTGAAAACTTTCATAAAATTTAATTGTAGAAGGGTTTGCCTTACCACAGACACATGGACATCCTTGCAGAGAATTAACTACATGTGTTTGACTGCACATTTTATTGATAATAATTGGAAGTTGAACAAGAAAATTTTAAAATTTTGTCCAATTTCCAGCCATAAAGGTGAGGCCATTGGTAAGGCAATTGAAAAAAATTTGAATATTTGGGGCATTGAAAATGTTATGACCGTGAGAGTTGACAATGCTACTTCAAATGATGTTGCTATTTCGTATCTTAAAAAAGAATCAACAATTGGAATGGAAGTGTCTTGAAGGGAGACTTTTTGCACATGAGATGCCTTGCTCACATAATGAATTTGATTGTTAATGATGGCCTAAAATTGGCAAATGATTCAGTAGTTCGTGTTAGAAATGTTGTGAGGTATATAAGATAATCTCCATCAAGATTACAAAAATTAAGATTTGTGTTGAAGAAGAAAAGATCCCAAGCAAGAGCCTCTTATGTCTTGATGTCCCTACAAGATGGAATTCAACATTTTTGATGTTAGACACAGCACAAAAGTTTCAAAAGGCATTTGAGAGATATGAAGAGCAAGATACATTTTTCAGTAGTGATCTTAATGAAGGAAATGGTTTAGGGAAACCTCAAGAAGAGGATTGGATAATGGTTAGAAATTTAACCAAGTTATTAGAGACATTTTATGATACTACTTTGAAGGTTTCAGGGACTTTGTATGTCACTTCCAATGCCTATTTTCAAGAGATTAGTAATGTTGAGTATCTTTTAAAAGAATGGTGTGAAAGTTATGATCAAGCCTTTGGAGATATGGCATTTAAGATGAAATAAAAGTGTGATAAATATTGGGGAAATCCTAAAAAATGAATCTCATGATGTTTTTTGCCGTTATTCTTGATCCACGATACAAATTGAATATATGAGTTTTAAATCAGTGAAATGTTTGATGTTGAGAAAGCTATGGCATTGAATAAGAGAGTGAAGATATCTCTTTTTGCTTTGTATGATGAGTACAAGAATATGTATGGAGCACCACCGTCCAACAAAGAAATGAGGATCAAGTGCCAACTCCAACTTCAAGTTCTAGTGCAACACATTAAGTGATATGCATTTATCATAATGGAGTAAACCACTTTTGCATAACAAGTACAAGCAACACAAGCTGAAAATGTTTCTGGTGATGTGAAATCTGAACTTGTTAAATATTTGGAAGAAGATACAGAAGAAGACACAAGGACATTTGATATTCTACGTTGGTGGAAAGTCAATAATGCAAGATTTCCAATTCTTTCATCAATGGCACGTGATATCTTGGCTATTCCTATTTCTACTGTGGCTTCTGAGTCTGCATTTATCACTAGTGGTCGTGTTCTTGATGCATTTAGGAGCTCTCTATCTCCTAAAATAGTGGAAGCTCTTATTTGCACTCAAGATTCGATTCGAGCATCAAAAGAGAGGATCAACATGAAGAAAAATTGGAAGAAATTGATCAACTAGATGATGGTATGCAATGTTATTAATGTATGTATGTATGAGTGTCATATTTTGTTTATTAATGAATGTAACATTTTTTTTTGTCTTTCAGAATTGTCAAGTGTTACATTGGCACCAATATCATTACAATTGCATAAGTATTAGTGGTAAGTTGTTTAGACTTCATTTAGGTGTTTGAATTATTGAATTCATTACATTTTTTCTCATTTGCTAATCTTTTGCTTCATTTTTTCAGACTGGAGAAGGAAAGAGCATCAAACAGGAATAAAGCTGGACAGTTTGTGATCAGAAATGGATGACTTGTTTGTGATGTTTGATAGTTTTTTTTCTTCAAATGTTTTGACTGTCCATGGATGCATCATGCTAGACATTACAACATTCTTCATAATATGGCAGACTGGAGGAATTTTTTACTTAAAACTTCATGATGTTTTCTTGTCTCTTTCTGTTAATCCTGATGTTCTCTATCTGTCAGGTTGGTAGTTTGTGTCTTCATTCCTTTTTTGTTTATTCTCTTGGGTCAGAGCTGCCTTTGGGTTGTTTATACCTTTGTTTTCATTTTAATCAAATGTGGGTTCCGTATTACCAGAGAAAATAACAATTTTGTTTTAAGTTTGCTACTTTTACAAGAAGCTTGCAACTATACGAAAGTATGCAGAGATCTGGGCTCTGGACGAAGATGATCCTTTCAAGCCTCCTGCAGGTGGAGAAAGTGTTGCTGATGTTGTGTCTCAGCTGGCAACTATGTTGACAGTCATTGAAACAGAGTTTCAAGGTTTTGGTTTGCACACTCAAGTTAAATGTTAAAAGTTTGATGATGATTTGTCTCAAGTACCTTGCTGTAATCTGCATTGGATTTGAGTTGCCGTCTTTTCTTTGCATTTATTTGTCTCCAAATAAGTGCATTTATGACTTCTTATGTGCTGTTGATATTTAGATAATGAATTCGAACAGATGTGTAAGCCTTCAATACAAGGGAGGTAATGTTTACCTATCAAAAATAGAAGGGGGGGTAACGTTTTTGTGCATCAGTTTTTGATAGGTAATGTGCATCAATTTTTTGTGCATCCGTTGTGTATGGACCACCAGCTGTGATTGAGCTTGCTACTGGGGCCTTTGATGGGCTTAAGTCAACAAGGATTGATCCTCGATGGGGGCTGGGATTTTCATTTTCCTATAAACCAACCAACTACCATGGCAGGGACATCTAAAAATTGACAATCGGAAGTGAACAAACTGACCAAAATATAAAATAATATAAAGCCCAAAATCAAGATAAAACTCCAATATTCTAACTGTGAACCCTGCAGTGCAGCATAAGGCCCATTAGGCCCAACCAGAACAGAACAAACCGAACCTAATCAAGCTGATTCGGTTTAGTTCAAAATGGTTCATCTTGGGAAACAGTTCGGATCGGTTCAGTTTACAATGTAATACGGTTTGGTTCGGTTAAAAAAAAATAGAAAAAACCGGACCGAACCGAACCATGAACAGCCCTACCCGAGGTGGTCTTTCTCCCACCTCTTCATTCTCTAATCATGGACATTGATGTTGGCTCCATCATCTTTGCGTTTTTCAGAGTCATGGGGAGAATACATGTGCAGAGATGCAATCTAGTTGCCTTCAATAGATTTTTGTTGAGAGAGTATATTTACGGCCATATCAGTTCAGACGTTCTTGCCCCTCTCTTGTCTGAATGTGAGAGGTTATCTCCAGCAGAAGGGGCTAGATTTTACCTTCTGTCAGCTCAGCAACTTGATGATCTAAATGCCTCTCAAGCCAGAGAGCATAAACCTTCTGTTTCACCTTGTTCGAGATCCATTTGCAACATGGGTGAGAGATACAAGGTTTATGTAGCCATGAGACTAGAACTGAAGCAGAAGCAGATTTTTTATCCTGTCTCCATTGATCAGTTCCTCTCCTACACCAGGTTGGGGAAATCCAATTATTACAAAGTCTCCTTTGATAGAGACCGCTATGCTCAGTTCTTAGAAGAGCAGCGGGATCTTCATCTCCAGAGGATGGTTCTATCATGGCGCCTTCCTATTCTGTAGCTTGTGGTGTCTTTAGGCAATTCTTTAAAGAGCAGGAACTTAAGACTTGGGAAATCATTTTCATCATGCCTCTCTCCTGTCTCTTGCCTTTACCTTCCTGTACCCCCTCAAGAGTAGTTCAATCACCATCTTTGCCTATCATTTATCTTTTCCCTCTTCTTTGTCTCATTATGGTATCTTTTTCTTAATGACAAAAAGGGGGAGAAAAATCTGTGTTTCTGAAATACATTTCTAATTTCATTTCAGAAATTCACTTAGATTTATTTCAGATCATCTATGCTTTTGTGTTATGTTTTGTCATCACCAAAAACGGGGAGATTGATGATCAGTTCATCCCCATATAATTTTATGATTATATAACTATTATGGTGATTAAAAAAACTTCAATAAAGTGTCATCTAACAAATTTTCATGAAGCTTAGGCACAGGAAGTAAATCAGAAAAAATCAAGAAAATATGTAAGTATTTCTTACTTGTAGCATTTAAAATACAGAGCAGGAAATTTCTCTAAGTACACATCGACTCTCTATATGCTACAACGATTTCATTAGAATCATATTGATTTCATAATAGTTTGATAAGTGAGAACAAAGATTTGCTCACACAACGATTCGATTTCTCATAACGATTTGAAAAGTCGATTTGCTTTGATAATGATTCGGTTTCTCATAACAATTTAAAAAGTGAGAACAACGATTTGCTCTCACAACGATTTGATAAATGAGAACAACGATTTGCTCTCACAACGATTTGATAAGTGAGAACAACGATTTGCTCTCACAACGATTCGGTTTCACATCGATTTGGTAAGTGAGAACAACGACTTGGTCTCACAACGATTTATTTTTTATAACAATTCGATAAGTTCCACATCGATTTGGTATTCATAACTATTCGACAAGTTACAACAACGACTTGGTCATTATAACGACTCGATAAGTTACACAATGATTTGCTTGCTATAACGATTCGATAAGTCACATCAACGACTTAGTCTGTGTAACGATTCAATAAAAGCAAAATAACGATTTGATCACTCATCAACTAGATAAGTGAGACAACGATTTGGTTATAATGATTTGCTATACTCTCATAACGATTTGTCTCTACAACGATTTGGTTATGATTGTATAACAATTTATGTTCACATCAATTTACTTATACATGTGCAATGATTATATAAACAATGACTCATTCACTCAACGATTTCATAAGTCATACTCATAACGATTTCATTACAATGACTTGTTATTTAAACATATTTCAAATGTTTTTGAAAGTTAAAGTCTTCTCTCACTTTTCTCCGATATCCATGCATTTATTATGACTGAACATTTCACTGCACAATGCATGCTCAGATATCTTCTATCCTATGCTTATATTGGAAACATCTTTTTACAAAGCAGAATAGCATTTCTATTTTGATGTATATTCGTTCTAACGTTGACTGACAACAAGAGACATCGTAGCTATCTATCATTCAACATTTATTGTGTGTAGGTCTCTGACAGCACAACCATTTACAACGTTGGACAAAATGAAAGTTAAAGGATATCTAGAAGGATCTTCTCTTTGCATGTATGGAACGTAAAGGACTGTTGATTGGAAGCTCTACAATACCATGCAGTCTAACATATACCATAGCATAGAGACAACGAACATATCAACGGCTACTTCCTCAAGAGAAGATATATATTCAAGTCGGAAGACTCTTGGAACAAGAACTTCGAGAAGCAATCTTTCACACAAAAAAGTATCAAATCCTTGTGCAGCTCTAGCTTTCGCTCTCAACGTTCTTGTTTAATTCCTTGGAGAGCACCTTTGAGTTCTGAGAGTTTCTTTCATTGTAGATCTCTACTCTAAGTCTCTGCCTCAGATCTGGATTTGTTGTAAACCAGGTCTAGGGGAACTTCGCTTGACTTTCACACATTGTTTATGTTCCTCTTCGGGTTGAAGAGAAGACCTGTAGGTAACAAGTGGTTTTATTCCTTCGTGTTGAAGGAAGACCTGGGTTCCAGAGTTTTGTATTCCTCTTCAGGTTGTGAAGAGAAGGCTAGCTGCGGCTAGATGTGTAAGTGTCCTTGAGGGGGACTGTACCCTTGGCTAGTGGAATCCTGAGTTGTTGCTCAGGGACAGGACATAGGACTCCTGTGGAGAGGAGGTCCGAACCAGGATAAAATTCGTGTGTAGTGTGATTGTTTGTTTGTGTTTGGCATTTTCTTTACCACTAATACTAACAGTCAAACGTAGTGTTTTTGTGTGAACATTTTTGTGACTGGTTTACATAATCAAAGTTTAAGAACCCCATTCACCCCCCATCTGGGCTCGCTTGATGGGCAACAAATATTTCATATTTTGATGATAATGGCATGTTTTGATGGTTCACACTTCATATATACAGGTTCACATAATTTTGTCAAAGTTGTCTTGACACAAGTCCATTGTGTGTCGACACATCCATTGCTCTGCAGAAAACATTCAAGAGAAAAGAAGCCAGTTGTGTCGACATAGGTCCATTGTGTGCCAACACATCCATTGCACTCAAAAAGTAGTAAAGAGAAAAGAAGCCAGTTGTGTCGACACAGATCCATTGTTGTGTCGACCCATCCCTTGTTCTCCAAAAAAATACTCAGAAGAGAAGAAGCCAGTTGTGTCGACATAAGTCAAGTATGTGTTGGCACAGGTTAACCACCAAGCAGCAAACCAGGATCTTATGTCAACACACAACTTCATTGTGTCGACACACTTTGAATGACGATTCAGAACCTGAATTTTCTGAACACGTGTCAGCTTGGAATAAAGGGATCTGACCTAGATTTTTGTGCCCACGCACCCCAAGGCACCACATGGACACATGGGACTATAAACACCCATGATCCTCGAACTCCAAAAGCAAGCCAGCCCATGCAATTCCTAGAAAAAGTTTTTGGCAGAAAGAAGGGTTTCTCCAATGCCTTGCTCGATTTCTAGAGGTTGCGACCAGTGAATTAATCTGAGGAGATCGATTGGAAGTCAAATTCCTCATCAAATCTACAGAAGAAGAAGAGGAGAAGCAGCAGAATTTCTAAGGGAGCATCTTAGGAGATGTTTGTCTGATCAGCAACCTTTAGAAGATTATGATCTAAAGCAGAGCATCGCCGACCTAGAAGTAGAAGAAGAAGAAGGAAAAGAAGGAGAAGAAGGAGAATAAGAAGAAGAGTTGCAGCAGCAGTATCAAGGAAGAAATAGTGTGGATCCGTGATCGTGCTGATCAGATCAATAGTTGAAGAGACCTTTCTTCCTTCACTCACACCTTTTCTTAATATGCTTTATATATCTGTGTGCGTATGTACTGATGTGAGATCAATATGTGGATTATCTGTGAGTGTGGCCTCGTGATTTGTATAAGTGTTTTGTACAGATCATGGTGTGTGTTGTTATCTGTGTTGGTTTGTACACAGATCTTATTTGTGTGTGGTATGTTGATCAGATCAAGGCTAGAAAATCTGGTCTTTTGTGGACTTGATCTAGCGTGTGTGTTTGTGTGTGTGTTTGAGCCGTTGTGCTCAAGTGTGTGCGTTGTACTCAACTTTGAGTAGTGTGTCCTCACTGTGTGAGGGGTGGACATAGGAGTCAATGGATGTGATCTACAAACCACCTAAAAATACCTTGTGCAATGTGGTTTGACTTTGTATTGCGCTAGATGCATGCATAGGGATTTTGCCTACACACTACTTATTAGTTTGTACACAAACATTAATCTCATGTTTGACGTTTACACTGTTTGATAAAATGTTTAACACATTTTAATAATACACATTGTATCAAATTAATGGGGTTTTAATGTAGCATATTGACCATTCGAATCGTGGCTTAGTGGTTGTGGAGGCCAGTGTGTGGCCCATTAGTGTGTGTTATTGGTGTTTACGCAGGTTGTGGGGCTTTGTGGGTGGACAGGTTAGGCCCAAAGTACCCACTGGTTCACTATTTGTGAACACAATAGGGCTAGGCGTCGCGTTCTGAATGCGACGGCCTGAGTGTCGCGTTCTGGTTACCACCATTTGAGGTCTTTGTTCGCATGTCTGCCGCGTGTCGCGCGCCGTGCGGGCTTGCTGACGTCAGTAGTGGGAAGACGACGGCCTCCTACGTTGCATTCTTGTCACGATAGTAGGGTGCATTGCGTTCTCAACTGTGAGGCATTTTGAGTTGAGGTCGGCCAAACAGAGCTCAGAAAGCTCTACTCGGCCAAGGGGGAGGTTTTGCGGTGGAGTTTGGGGCGATTCAACATTTTAGGGTCATTTTTGGTGTGGTCTCGCCACGAGGATGTCGCACAGAGCGGGGGAAACATCATATGGTTGTCGTTCTTCATGTTCTTCATGAAGGTAGGGAGATTCTGCCCGTTTCACGTTGTGGATTGCATGTGATGCATGTATATTTGTTATTTTCTTTATAAATGATATATACCATGCTAGGGTGGTATGTAGAGCATGCTTGAATGGTTATATTAGTGTTTTGCATGGTTTGTGTGGAGATCCGGAGATGGGATCCCAGATTACTGTTACTGCTTGTGAAGGCGACGATCGTGCCTTTCACGTTCTGAACGCGACAGCCCGACCCATCACTTTTGATTCTGAACGCGACCTATCATGGTGTCGCATTTAGAAGGCGACAGTAGACCCCGTCGTGTTAAGGTTTCCGAGGGCTTTATGTTGTGCATCATAGCATAACTATCGGATTATCGATGTATGTTGTGCATGGCATTGGTAAGTGGTGCATTGGCACCTGTAGAGCTCGAGGAGCGTGTCGTTCACGTGGATGACGTGGTGTTCACATGGTTTGAGTGGTGTGCATGTGGTTTGTGTGTGTGTGGCGAGTAGTACGACGCCTACCGTGGTTACCTCTTCAGTTGGGAGTCCTAGGTTTTGTGTGAGCCAATCACATGAGTGCTCAGGGCTTGTCTCGGAACTTGTGTACTGTCAAGGTCTATGTCGTCTTCCTGGACATCCTCACTCTTGTGTAGAGTTGTATGTCTGGCTGAGGGAAAGATGGCAGTGGGACAGCGACTTGTGAGAGTTTGTGTTTGTTGCTTGTAGCGCACTCGTGGTTGGGGGTTACAGACACCAGTAGACGTACTGGGCCCTAGCTAGTCCTGTTTTCCAGTGCCTCACTTTAGGGAGCTCGGGTCGGAGTCCCTAAAGGTGCCAGGCATGGGCCTGCAGTAGTGTGGTTCACAGAAGTGGTGTTGGATGGTCTCCACAGTTTCTTGGCTTGTTCTAGTGGCGGCAGCTGGACCTTTAGTCCGTGGCTGCGAGACTGAGAGGTAGTCCTGTGTGGTTTTTCTGGGTCGATAGCTAGTGTCGCGAACCAGTCTTCGTGGCCGAGTGTGGCATTTTCCTACTTTAGCACGTACACCTAGTTATGGTTTGCCGTTTATTTATTATAGTTGATTCAGTAAATAGCATGTGGTAAGTGGCATTTATAGCTTTAATATCCTGCTTAGTTAGTTCTATAAATTGTTACCGTAGCTTCCTGCTTTGTTACTTGTGAGTTTGTTTTGCTCGATTTCTGGGGGAGTTTCCCTACTGAGCAAGTGACTTGTGAGGCTCACCCCTACTCCTTTCAGGTGAGGGAGAGCAGGAGGCTTCTCGCCCTTCGTCTAGTTCAGAGCCGCGCCGTAGCGGAGTTGGGTCTGCACCACCAGCAGTGTAATTTCGTTTTCTATACACTCGGGGTATGCCCCAGGTCTTCTTGTACTAGAGTCTGGTTATTGTTGAGAAATGGCTATGTATACATTTCATGTAAATATTGTGAGCTGGCAATCTTATATATTTCAGC
Organism: Colocasia esculenta; assembly: GCA_014218235.1. Taxonomy (NCBI): domain Eukaryota; kingdom Viridiplantae; phylum Streptophyta; class Magnoliopsida; order Alismatales; family Araceae; genus Colocasia; species Colocasia esculenta. The sequence continues at coordinate 98,812,583 of CM024763.1, read as the reverse complement.
AGTTCCTTTATATTTCTATAGACTTGTGAATGGTATCCCTTGCAAGGCTTCGGCTCGTTCACGGGAGGCGGGGTCGGGTCAAGCTCATTATTAGGTTAACGGGTTTGAATGATGAGGACCGCTACATTTAATTCAGTAGATCTCTTAATCCAAAGTAATTTTTAAATTGCTTAAGTTTTCACTACAAATCTATTCAACCCCCCCCCCCCCCCTCCTTCTAGCTCTGTCATCACCGAATATCCGATCCTAACAAGTTGTACTTGTAAAAATTAAAGAGTATCAAGAAAAGGAGCCAATGATAGCTGATATTAAATAACACCTGGAGCAAAGACCTGAATTTAAACTTGCAGAAAATGGAAGATTGTTATTTCATGAAAGAACTTGTGTTCCTGATTATACACATATTAAGTAGAAAATTTTAGAAGAAGCTCACAAATCACACTATATATACATCCTGGAGAAACAAAGATGTATCAAAATCTGAAGAAGAACTTTTGGTGGTCTAATATGGAAAGAGAAATAGCTAGTTATGTATCTCGATGTCTTACTTGTCAACAAGTTAAACCTGAACATCAAGAAACCTGCTGGAAAACTAAAGTCACTAGAACTTCCAGAATTGAAATGGGAAAGTATAGGAATGGATTTTATTATGGGTTATCAAGGACCAGAAGTGGATATGATGCCATCTGGGTAATTGTGGATCGATTAACCAAGTTTGCACACTTTCTACCCGTCAAAAAGAAATGGTCCATCGATGAGTTGGTTGCAGTATATGTTAAGAAATTGTCAAACTACATGGTATACCAGCAACTATAGTATCAGATCGAGATGCAAGATTTACTTCTCATTTTTGGAAAGGATTACAAGTAGCATTAGGAAGCAAACTATTATTCAGTACAACATTCCATCCCCAAACAGGTGGTCAAACTTAAATGACTAATCAGGTGGTAGAAGATATGCTCCGAGCTTGTATATTAGACTTTGGAGGAAACTAGAATGATCATCTTTCTTTGATTGAGTTTGCTTATATAACAGTTATCAGTCAAGCAAACAAATGGCACCTTTTGAAGCATTATATGGTAGAAATTGCAGATCTCCTATCTGTTGGAATGAAATGGGTACAAAGCAATTACTTAGTCCTGAAATAGTGCAGAATACCACAGATAAAATTAGGGATAAAGGACTGGTTGAGAACTGCTCAAAGTCGTTAGAAAAGCTATGCTGATCAAAGATGACGAGATTTGGAATTTAAAGTGGGTAATCATGTGTTCTTGAAAGTCTCACCAATGCATAAAATTCGGAGATTTGGGATGAGGAGCAAACTAAATCCAAGGTTTATTGGCCATTTGAAATTCTAGAACGAGTTGGTGAGGTAGCATATAGGTTGGCATTGCCACCACAACTTGCTAGAATTCATGACATCTTTCATGTATCAATGCTCAGGAAATATGTTTATGATCCTTCACATATTATTCAGTTTGATGATACAGAGGTACAAAAATACTTGACTTATGAGGAGAAACCAATTAATGTATTGGACAAGAAAACACAAGAACTTCGAAGGAAGCATATTCCAATGGTCAAAATACAGTGGAACAAGTACAAATATGAAGAAGCACTTAGAAACAGGAAGATATTATCGGAACCAAATACCATAATTATTTACAGGTTAGTACCAACTGCAATTAAATTGACATATTAGCTAAATTTGGAGGACCAAATTTTCTTAGTAGGGGAGGAAATGTGATGCCTCAAATTAATACCAAGTATAAAGCTATAAGTGTAGCATATTTGCACCAGAAAATCACTCAAAGATTTACATTGTTTCATGTTAGTACCATTCCGGACATATGTACATTGATAGGATGTCACTGGATTTTGGTAACGAAATTTAAGTTTGAAATTACCATAATTATTAGAAAAATGTTGATTCTAAAAATGTGGATATTGAGAATTTTTGATGCACGATAACGAGGTAAGTCTGATTTTTTATTTTTAGGACAATTTGTACATGATAAATATTTATTTTAGACAATTAAATAAAAATTACTATAAAACTTACCACGTTGTAATTAGACTATAGTTGAAATTTTATTTTGATCGGATATCATTTAAATATTAAATTAAGGTTCCAAAGAGACCTAAATGAATAACAATCTATTTATGTAAGTTAATTATTCTTCACCTAGCAGTAACTTGCATCCAAGTGTGAACATGTATAGGTAGTGGTAGACACGTGCAAAAGTGTATATTTGCATTAGTATAAATATATGTGTGTGTGTATCAAAATGGAATGATAAAATAATACCAAGGGAAGGGATAAACATTTCTGCATGGACATACATATGTGTAAGTGTGTGCTTGTTAGTGTAACATGCATGAGTGTGTGAGGTGTTAGAGAAAGTGGGTGCAATGATGAGAACGTTACTTGTGAGTGTGGAAGTGTTTAACATGCATGTGCAAGTATATATATATGTATAGATAGAAAGGAGCTAGCGGTGGAAGCATTGGAAGAAGAGGAAACACCCTTCAGAGAGTCGACACTACCATTCAGAGAGTCGACACGACCCTTCAGAGAGTCAACACAGTCTTCCATTTAGGTTGACACACCCTGTGTAAGGCCCTCGAATTTTGTTGTATTACTTTATTATGCATAAATAATTCATGCTTGTGTATGCATAGATGTACCTATCTACGTACGTAGTAGTTAAGTATACTTTGTGCATGTGTATAATTAGTTGTAAATATTATATGAATTGCATGGTGGTAGTGTGTACATGATAGTATATATATGGCATGTATATATGTATAGTTCAGCATGGTTTCTGCATGTTTTAGGTTCTGGCCGAAGGACTAATTAGCGTCAACATGGATGGACGTCTAGGCTGAGTCAGCGTCCACCTCGATGGACGCTAATACCTAAGTCAACGGCCATGGATGTGGACGTTAAAATCTCTGACTTGCATGCGTTGCAGACCCCGAAATTCCGGGGGCAAGCAAGCCCAACCATTGGGGAGATGTCCCCAATGGCTATCAAGCCATCCCATCACCTCTCCGGGGTTCCCCAAACCCCTCTCCTTTAACCAAACCCCCTTCTGCCCCAGAAGAGTTCTCTTTGGCTCTTTGCAAGAAGAAGAGAGAAAACCCTAGCTTTTGTGAGAAAAAACCAGACTTTGCACACTCTGATCCGGCAACTTGGAGCTTCATCCGGCGATCCCTTGCAACTGGAGGCCAGAGTGGACCAAGGAGAAGGCTTCCCCGACCCCAACTTGCTGTGGAGGTCGATCAAGAACCCGGAGGAGTGGTGTTTTGCAGACTTCTTGGGACTACCAAGGAGACCTTCAACGACACATTTGACCCTTTGGAGATTTTGTGAGAGGCAAGTAACCCATACATTTCGTCCATGTATGAGTCTAGTAGGGTTTTACCATTTTTACAGATTTTTCTTCTGTCCTGGATCCTCATACTTCTCCTTCTTTTGGAGCTCGGGTCTGTGTTTTGCAGACCTGAACTTAACGGCAAGACCCCTTGCCGTTAAGATCTTCAATTAACGGCCAACGATGTTGCCGTTAAGCTCCATTAACGGCCAGACTATGCCGTTAAGTTCTTCAGGGCAGAACAGTGAGCTGTTCTCCCTTGTATACGATTTATTTTCCGAAGTGTTTTCGCATGAGGATATAAAGTAATTGTTGTATGTTATGTGAAATAGATACAGTGATGTGTGGGGGAAATTTCTTGTGCATTTGTGGATGGTTGGAGTTATTAGTGTTATTAAAATACATGTTGGAAGATTGGTTGTGCATATCTATCTACTGTTCACATGATCCGTGAAGAATTCGAGTGCGCAAATTTTTATAAACCATGTATGTATGTGTCAGTCTATGCCCTGCAAATTTCGGAACTTTCCTAAGAGCATGTGATTTATTGAAATTTTCTTTTTTAAAATAGAAAAACCTGCGTAGGATTTGTAAAATTTACAGTAAATCATGTGATGTGCTATAACTACAGGGAAAATTCTTGTGATAATGTGTTGTTAGGTTCAAGGCTGTGAACGACAAATCTGATATTCATGTTAGTTCCATGTTAAATTGAATTATGAATAGCATGAAACCGAATGTTTTAGTTTCTGTAAATGTAATATGACTCAGAAAAATCTGGAATTTTGTATGTGAGGTCATGAACCTGCAATTAGTGTGTGGTTATATTTCATGATATTTGGATAACTGTAAGTATATTATGAATTTTCCATGTGAAAACATGTGATAAATGCATGCTATCATGAATATGATTGATTGATGTGTTTGCCAACCTGATTAATGTGAGCTACTGAAGGTTTGATTTCTGTCAACATGAGTATCATGATTAGGAAAACAGAGCCATGTGTACAAGTGAGAGAATGTAAAACATGTGTGATATATGTGTTAAAATCGGAATGTGTAATGTGTAAGACTGTACCATGTGTGACACTGCTTCCATAGAGGGCCGTGGAACTGTACCATGGAAAAGTCCCCATGGGAAGGTCAATGTGAAAGAGATCCTAAGGGCATTAGGATGAAATCCTGGAGGTGGACAAGTACCACTGGTTAGGGTGGAGACTTGTTCTTCCGGTCTGCGCAGCCCAAGAGTCGTCACTGTATTGCCTAGGTGGCGTCTATGTGTTATGTGTTATGTGTATGTAATGTGTCCTTCTAATGGTGGTTTGGATATGTGTCACAGCACTAAATTGTGTAAATGTGAATGTGATTATGTGTAAATGTGTAGTGTGAATATGTGTAAATGTGCAATGTGTAAAAAGAAACCTATGTGAATGAGTGATTGTGTAAACATGTGAAACCATTATGTTAATTGTGAAATTGTGGCCCATGATATGTTAATGTGAAATTATGTGATAGCAGCAACCTAAAGATGTTTATAAGAATGGTTTATATGTGTAAAAATGGGTAGAATCCATGCTAGGAGCATTCTTGCATATGTGTGAACAATTCCATGTTAATTGCCATCGTTTTGTAGTTAATTGGAATTGTAGCTCTCATGCGATAGGATGTGAATTGCTAAATCATGTCAAAACAACAACCTTAATTTATTGAAATGATAAATTACATGTGCAAGAATGTGTAAAAAAAACCATGATAGGAATGTTTCCTTGTAGGTATGCAAGAATCCCATGTGTGGTTGCTTCCATGCTGTAGCTTAATTAGAAATATAGCTTTCATGTGATTGAATGAGTAGAAAGCATGTGATAGGAGCTTTATTGGAATGGCATAAATCATGTACCATGTGTTTTAATTATGTAGAGATATCATGATAGGTTGCCTTAATCTTGTCTAACCATGCTACATGCTTGATTTGATGCTAATGAATGTAATGCCTATATGACGTATGCATGAATGACGTGTATGTAGTTTATTTTCGAGTCTTTTAGACTCACTCCTTGCTTCGGCGTACAGGTTTAGTTGGTGACCTGACATCTGTGGAGGAGGACAGTGAGAGTGACTCCTCCTTGTTCGAAGGAGTTGCACTCGTGACTTTTGTTTTACTAGTATGTATTTGAGGCATTGTAATGAAACCATTGTGTAATTATGAACAAACTATGTATTTAATTTTAGCACTTTATTTATGTGGACTTTAGTTATCTTTTAATTTGTCATTTGAATCATGTATGTTAAATGTGGATGATGAAATGAGACAGTAGTTCTTTTGTTTCCGCTACTCTGTATTTATATTTATGAGCATCTCAATCGTATGTTATTGTTTGGGTAAATGTCCCACTGTGATGACGTTCATATACCGACGTGATTGGTATAATCGTACCGGTATAAGGAGGGTTGTCGCAGAGATTGGTATTAGAGACGATCGGTTGAGATTGCGCATGAATATATATAAGTCATCATCCCCATTACATGCTAAGTCTAGATAGGAATGTCCACATGTGTAGAATTGATTAATAATGAATGAAAAATAGATAAGAAAATGGTTAGGAAACGATTTAACGTAGCTCTAATGGTGGCTGAAATTTATTGCAGCCATGGCTTCGAGAGGTAGGCGTGGCGGAGCGCCGGCCCGTGAGGACGAGCCGAGACGTGAGGAGAGGGCGGAGCAGCAGGCCTCGGCTCCACAGGGTCCTGTACTTCCCCCACCACCGCTTGTGGATTATGGAGTGTTCATGCAAGGTTTGGTGCAGGCCATGCAGACGCAGGCCTACACCCAGGCTGCACTCCAGGCTCAGTTGGAGGCTCAAGTTAGAATAATGAAACAACTAGTAGCCTGTTTTATTTAAATGCATGATGTTATGTTTATGTGTATTGCATGTTGTCACGGTAGCAGGCTCAAGTTCCAGCTCAGGACCATGGTGGACCCTCCATCATGGAAAGATTCAAGAGGATGCTGCCACCCTCTTTTAAGGGGGAGAGTGATCCTTGTTAGCCGAAAGCTGGATGAGGGAGATTGAAAAGATCTTCCGAGCTATCAGGTGTGCAGATGAGGATAAGATTACATTAGCCACCTACATGCTACAGGTATGTGTAGTTCTGTATGTTTGTATGTTCTATTAAGTTAGATTCGTTTAGGTGGTGCTTATGGATGGTGTACTGTAGGAAGAGCTGATGTGTGGTGGGCTTCATTACTACATACACGATTTGAGGACGGCGCGATTGATGTTGCTTGGGACGAGTTTGTGAGGCTCTTTCGGGCCAAGTTCGTCCCCGAGCATATCCAGGACAGCATGGAGCAGGAGTTCCTCTCCTTGACTCAAGGCTCCATGACCGTGCTCGAGTATGAGGCCAGGTTTGCAGAATTATCTAAATATGCACCTCATATCGTGGCAGATGAGCGCAGGAAAGCAAAGAAGTTCGTGATGGGCATGAAGCCATCACTGCGGACGAGGCTAGTAGCGTTTGACCATCGTACCTTGGACGAGGCCTCAGTGCTGCTTGTAGGCAGGAAGGTGAGATGGAGCAATATCTGGAAGAGAAGAAGGCTTCGCAAAAGAGGCCTGCAGCTACGTTCCAGCGGCAGGACAAGAAGAAAGTGGTGTATCAGGCACCGCAGCGTCCAGTAACAACCAGCAGTGCACAAGTACCTTCTCAACGTTCCCCTGGTGTGAAGAAAGTGTCCTCATTGCGGGAAGACACACGGTGGTTCCGAGTGTTGGTTGGTAGCAGGAAAATGCTTGATGTGCTGGAGCAGCGACCACAAGATCAAAGATTGTCTGAGACTTTAGCAGGGAGTCCAGCGTGGAGCGCCGGCCCCAGCAGCGGTAGCAGCAGTAGCGCCAGCTACAGGAGACTAGGAAGGCCTCGAGCCTCAGCTCGAGTGTTTACTTTAGCGCGAGAGGATGCCGAGCAGGCGGAGCATGTCACCGAAGGTACGATTTTACTTCTAGGTGTGCACGCTCGGGTTTTATTTGATACGAGTGCCACTCACTCATTCATTTCCGAGCGGTTCGCTAGGCAGTTAGCTCTAGAGTCAGGCATAGAGTCTGAGAATTTAGAAGTCCCTTTGTCTGTGCACACACCTGCAGGTACGGTATCAATAGGAAGTGTATTCCGTCGTTACCTGTGTACATCGGGGATAGAGTCCTAGAAGGGTGTTCTTCTTGCTAAAGATGAAGGACTTTGATGCTATCATGGTCTGGATTGGCTAGAGGAGCACTATGCGTTAGTGGATTGTCGTCGGAAGAGGATCGTTTTCCGCATTCCTGGTGAGGACGAGTTTTCTCATCCCTTACCAAGGAACGTGGCGGGAAAGTTAGTCATCTTGCCATAAAGGCGATGCGCATGGTAAACAAGGGTTGTGACGCTTTTCTTGCCAGCGTGGTGTTAGTACCTGAGGCTGACGGGTCACCTACTCTTGCAGAGATTGATGTGGTGCAGGATTTTTCAGACGTCTTTCCTGATGATTTATCTAGATTGCCACCGGATAGAGAGATAGAGTTCACTATAGAGTTGCTTCCGGGCACCTCTCCTATCTCGAAGGCTCCATATCGGATGGCACCTGCGGAGTTAGCTGAGTTGAGAAGGCAGTTGCAAGAGTTGCTAGATAAGGGATTTATTCGCCCTAGTGTTTCCCCTTGGGGCGCACCTGTCTTATTCGTAAAGAAGAAGGATGGGTCACTTAGGTTATGCATCGATTATAGAAAGCTAAACCAAGTGACTGTGAAGAACATGTATCCCTTGCCTCGTATTGATGATTTGTTTGACCAGTTGCAAGATGCATCAGTCTTTTCTAAGATTGATTTGCGATCTGGTTATCATCAGTTGAGGATTCGGAGTGAGGATGTGTCCAAGACGGCGTTTAGATCCCGTTATGGACATTATGAGTTTTTGGTTCTTCCTTTCGGATTGACCAACGCCCCTGCAGTGTTCATGGATCTCATGAACCGAGTGTTTAGGCCTTATTTAGATAGCTTTGTTGTGGTGTTTATTGATGATGTGCTGGTCTACTCTCCGGATGAGGCCACACACCATCAGCATTTGAGGGTATTGTTAGAGGTCCTTCGTGAGCACAGGTTGTATGCTAAATTCAGCAAGTGCGATTTCTGGTTGCGCGAGGTTCATTTCCTCGGGCATGTTATCTCCGGTGCTGGTGTAGCAGTTAATCCAGCAAAGGTCCAGGCAGTTATGGATTGGGAGACTCCCATGACCCCTTCGGAGATTCGTAGTTTTCTGGGTTTGGCTAGTTACTATCGGCGATTCATTGAGGGATTTTCATCCATCACCGCCCCATTGACTCAGCTCACCAGAAAAGAAGTGAAGTTTGTCTGGTCCGAGAAGTGTGAGAGTAGTTTTCAATTATTGAAAACTAAGCTCACGTCAGCTCCGGTGTTAGTCTTGCGGAGCGGTGTAGAGGGTTTTGCTATCTACAGGGATGCGTCTCGGATGGGCCTTGGTTGCGTTTTAATGCAGCATGGAAGGGTAGTGGTGTATGCTTCTCGTCAGTTGAAGGAGCATGAGAAGAACTATCCGACCCATGATTTGGAGCTTGCAGCAGTGGTTCATGCACTAAAGATCTAGAGACACTATCTTTATGGTGTCAGATTTGAGGTGTTCACCGACCACAAGAGCTTGAAGTATCTCTTCTCCCAGAAGGATCTAAACCTACGACAGAGGAGATGGATTGAGTTCCTCAAGGACTATGACTTCGACCTTCAGTATCACCCTGGGAAGGCGAATGTCGTAGCTGATGCCCTGAGTACGAAGAGACCATCTCTCCAACAGGACTGGAAGATGTTGGAGGATGCGGCTTGCGCGTTGACTGAGTTAGAGCCATCGCTATGCCAGGCTTTTGTAGCTCAGTTATCTCTTAGGTCTTCGGTTTTGGATGAGGTAATCGAGCAGCAGAAGGCCGACCCTAGACTTCAAGAGTTAGTGGACAAGGCAGGCATTACTCGTGATGAGGATGGTGTGATTAGGTTCATCACCGAGTGTGCGTCCCTGATTTGTAGAGGTCCGTGAGCATGTGTTAGCGGAGGCTCATAGATCGCAATTCTCTATTCATCCGGGTAACACCAAGATGTACCAGGATTTGAAGAGATCTTTTTGGTGGTCCGGCATGTAGAAGGATGTAGCGGATTATGTGTCTAGGTGTTTAGTGTGTCAGCAAGTGAAGGCCGAGCGGCAACGACCATCTGGTCTTATGCAGAAGATGGAGATCCCTGTTTGGAAGTGCGAAGCTGTCACTATGGATTTTGTTTCAGGTTTGCTCGGTCTAGACGGGGCAATGACTCGTTTGGGTATCGTAGATAGATTCTCGAAGACTGCGCATTTCTTGCCTATGAAGAAGAAGCAGTCAGTAGAGAGCTTGGATAGATTGTATGTTAGTAGCATCATTAGATTGCATGGTGTGCCAAAGTCGATCATTTCGGATTGAGATCCGAGATTTACTTCGAGGCTGTGGAAGGGTCTTCAGGATGCTTTAGGTTCGGAGCTGAAGCTCAATTCGGCGTTTCATCCCCAGATAGATGGACAGTCTGAGAGGACTATCCAGACGCTCGAGGATATGTTGAGGGCGTACGTGCTGGATTGGAGGATGATTGGGAGCGTCATTTACCTCTAGTGGAGTTCGCATACAACAACAGCTTTCATGCGAGTATTGGTATGGCTCCATTTGAGGCGTTGTATGGTAGGCCTGCAGATCTCCTTTATGTTGGGAGAAGACTAGTGATAGGCAGTTGATCGGTCCGAAGCTAGTTCAGGAAACTTCGGATAAGATCCAGCTTATCAGGAAGAGGCTTGTTGCGGCACAGGATAGGCAGAAGAGCTATGACGACAACAGGAGGAAGGATTTGGAGTTCGAGGTGGGTGATCATATCTTCTTGAAGATATCGCCTACTCGTGGTGTGGTTAGATTTGGCAGGCATAGTAAGCTAAGCCCCAGATTCATTTGCCCGTACGAGATTCTCAGACGATTGGGCACGTGGCATATGAGCTAGCTTTACCCCCAGCTTTAGCTAGTGTTCATCCTGTTTTCACGTGTCTATGCTCCGGAAGTATGTTCGAGATCCATCTCATGTGATTAGCCACGAGCCAGTGGAGTTACAGCCAGATCTTCGTATGAGGAGCAACCAGTAGCTATACTTGACCGGAAGGTTCAGCATCTCCGGAACAAGGGTATTGCGTCGGTGAAAGTTCTATGGCGAACTTCTCGTGAGAGGAGGCTACTTGGGAGCTTGAGGATGCGATGAAGAAGAAGTATCCCCAGTTGTTTGAGTAGTTTTGTTTAAACTTCGAGGACGAAGTTTCTTTAAGGGGGAGAGGGTGTAAGGCCCTCGAATTTTGTTGTATTACTTTATTACGCGTAAATAATCATGCTTGTGTTTGCATAGATGTATATCTACGTACGTAGTAGTTAAGTATACTTATGTATGCATGTGTATAATTAGTTGTAAATAGTGTATGAATTGCATGGTGGTAGTGTGTACATGATAGTATATATATGGCATGTATATATGTATAAGTTCAGCATGGTTTCTGCATGTTTTAGGTTCTGGCCGAAGGACCAATTGCGTCAACATGGATGGACGTCCAGGCTGAGTCAGCGTCCAGCTCGATGGACGCTAATACTAAGTCAACGGCCATGGATGTGGACGTTAATATCTCTGACCTGCATGCGTTGCAGACCCTGAAATTCCGGGGGCAAGCAAGCTCAGCCAATGGGGAGATGTCCCCAACGGCTATCAGGCCATCCCATCACCTCTCCGGGGTTTCCCAAACCCTTCTCCTTTAACCAAACCCCCTTCTACCCCAGAAGAGTTCTCTCTTGGCTCTTTGCAAGGAGAAGAGAGAAACCCTAGCTTCTGTGAGAAAAAAAAATAGACTTTGCATGCTCTGATCCGGCAACTTGGAGCTTCATCCGGCGATCCCTTGCAACTGGAGGCCAGAGTGGACCAAGGAGAAGGCTTCCCCGACCCCAACTTGCTGTGGAGGTCGATCAAGAACCCGGAGGAGTGGTGTTTTGGAGACTTCTTGGGACTGCCCAAGGAGAGCTTCAACGACACATTTGACCCCTTTGGAGATTTTGTGAGAGGCAAGTAACCCATACATTTCGTCCATGTATGAGTCTAGTAGGGTTTTACCATTTTTACAGATTTTCCTCGTGTCCTGGATCCTCATACTTCTCCTTCTTTTGGAGCTCGGGTCTGTATTTTGCAGACCTGAACTTGGCGGCAAGACCCCTTGCCCTTAAGATCTTCAATTAACGGCCAACGATGTTGCCGTTAAGCTCCATTAACGGCCAGACTATGCCGTTAAGTTCTTCAGGGCAGAACAGTGAGTGTTCTCCCTTGTATACGATTTATTTTCCGAAGTGTTTTCGCATGAGGATATAAAGTAATTGTTGTATGTTATGTGAAATAGATACAGTGATGTGTGGGGGAAATTCTTGTGCATTTGTGGATGGTAGAGTTATTAGTGTTATTAAAATACATGTTGGAAGAATTGGTTGTGCATATCTATTACTGTTCACATGATCCGTGAAGAATTCGAGTGCCCAAATTTTTATAAACCATGTATGTATGTGTCAGTTTGTGCCCTGCAAATTTCGGAACTTTCCTAAGAGCATGTGATTTATTGAAATTTCTGTTTTAAAAATAGAAAACATGCGTAGGATTTGTAAAATTTACAGTAAATCATGTGATGTGCTATAAATCCGGGGAAAATTCTTGTGATGATGTGTATGTTAGATTCAAGGTGTTAACTGACAAATCTGATATTCATGTTAGGTTCCATGTTAAATTGAATTATGAATAGCATGAAACCGAATGTTTTAGTTTCTGTAAGTGTAATATGACTCAGAAAAATCTGGGAATTTGTATATGAGGTCATGAACCTGCAATTAGTGCGTGGTTAAATTTCATGATATTTGGATAACTGTAAGGTATATTATGAAATTTCCATGTGAAAACATGTGATAAATGCATGCAATCATGAATATGATTTGATGATGTTTTTGCCAACCTGATTAATGTGAGCTACTGATGTTTGATTTCTGTCAACAGTAGTATCATGATTAGGAAAACTGAGCCATGTATAAGTGAGAGAATGTAAAAACATGTGTGATATATGTGTTAAAATCGGAATGTGTAATGTGTAAGACTGTACCATGTGTGACACTGCTTCCATAGAGGGCCGTGGAACCGTACCATGGAAAAGTCCCCATGGAAGGTTCAATGTGTTAAAGATCCTAAGGGCATTAGGATGAAATCCTGGAGGTGGACAAGTACCACTGGTTAGGGTGGAGACTTGTTCTCCTAGTCTGCGCAGCCCAAGAGTCGTCACTGTATTGCCTAGGTGGCGTCTATGTGTTATGTGTATGTAATGTGTCCTTCTAATGGTGGTTTGGACTATGTGTCGCGACACTAAATTGTGTAAATGTGAATGTGATTATGTGTAAATTGTGTAGTGTGAATATATGTAAATGTGCAATGTGTAAAAAGAAAACTATGTGAATGAGTGATTGTGTAAACATGTGAACCATTATGTTAAATTGTGAAATTGTGGCCCATGATATGTTAATGTGAAATTATGTGATAACAGCAACCTAAAGATGTTTATAAGAATGTTTTATATGTGTAAAAATGGGTAGAATCCATGCTAGGAGCATTTCTTGCATATGTGTGAACAATTCCATGTTTAATTGCCATCGTTTTGTAGTTAATTGGAATTGTACCTCTCATGCAATAGGATGTGATTGCTAAATCATGTCAAAACAGCAACCTTAATGTGTATGAAATGATAAATTACATGTGCAAGAATGTGTAAAAAAAAACCATGATAGGAATGTTTCCTTTTAGGTATGCAAGAATCCCATGTGTGGTTGCTTCCATGCTGTAGCTTAATTAGAAATATAGCTTTCACGTGATTGAATGAGTAGAAAGCATGTGATAGGAAGCTTTATTTGGAATGGCATAAATCATGTACCATGTGTTTTAATTTTGTAGAGATATCATGATAGGTTGCCTTTAATCTTGTCTAACCATGCTACATGCTTGATTTGATGCTAATGAATGAAATGCCTACATGACGTATGCATATGAATGACGTGTATGGAGTTTATTTGCTGAGTCTTTTAGACTCACTCCTTGCTTCGGCATATAGGTTTAGTTGGTGACCTGACATCTGTGGAGGATACAGTGGAGAGTGACTTCGAGCGTGGCGAGTAGTTCGGAGGAGTTGCACTCGTGACTTTTGTTTTACTAGTATGTATTTGAGGCATTGTAATGAAACCATTGTGTAATTATGAACAAACTATGTATTTAATTTTAGCACTTTATTTATGTGGACTTTAGTTATCTTTTAATTTGTCATTTGAATCATGTATGTTAAATGTGGATGATGAAATGAAGACAGTAGTTCTTTTGTTTCCGCTACTCTGTATTATATTTATGAGCATCTCAATCGTATGTTATTGTTTGGGTAAATGTCCCCTGTGGACGTTCATTATACTGACGTGGATTGGTATAATCGTATCGGTATAAGGAGGGTCGTCGCACCCTGTATTCAGGTCAACCTAAACCTCTTTCCAGTGACTCAGATCGACACACTTAGTGTTTCAGGTTGACACTCCTTGTTAATCAGAGTTTTTTTTTTTGAAATAAATTTTACATGAATTATGGTATATTAAATTCTAGATTTACCTGAAAATTATTAATTATTACTCCCTCTTCTAAAAGTGATTTATAAAGTATTCGTGATAACTCTTACATGCTAGCGTGTCTCAACTTTTCTTGAAAATTCACTTGCAATGTCTAGAACTTGGGATCTCTAGATCTCTCATAGATTTACAATGCTGAAATGAGCCAATTAAAGGGCCCTAACCTAGTACTGGGAGGAGCACCCAAAGTACTTGTGCCCATAGGAGTGTGAATGGTCTGGTGTGGCATTGCACCTAAAGTTCATGTTAAATTACTAGACATCTAGTTTTAGATAGTATAAATGTGAGTACTTGATACTCATTATCTAGTTGTTCAATACATGAAAAATTCTCACTTCTTGAGAACTAATGTATAAACTTGTTATACTTGACTCTGATTATTTCTGATTTTATCCTTTACTTGATAGTACATGCCTAACATCCTTACAGTGACATTCTTGCTACACATGGGTCAATGTGTTCTACTTAAGCTTGATATACCCTCTCATTACCAAGTCAATTTTCAGTATACTTATTCATCAAGCTTTTGCACCAATGTTTTAATATTTTAGTCACTTAAACCCAGGTAGTATGAATTTACCTACTGGGCAATTAGCTCATAAGTGATTACAACATTTTTTCCAGGTTCTAGTGAGACTGATAAGGAAGAGGGCGAGCAAGGGACTGAGGAGTAGACATGAAGAACCTCTTTTATACTTTTCTTTTTGTCTCTTTTGTACAGTTACTTGGTACCTACCAAGTGAAGAACTATCACTGTGTGATATAGGCTTTTATATGTAAATATAATGTCATATTTTCCTTCTACCCACATGTTGTTACACTTATTTGAATGACATCTGTGTGTACCCGAGTTTTCCGCTGCACTCGGGGTGTCTAATAATATGTATATATTTGATCGGCACAATGTGGGACGTCGGTCCATTTGAGTAATGCCTATGCAATTAAGGGGCCCTATCTGGTCCTAGGGAGTAGCGCCCTAACGTACTTATTAACCACAGGAGTATGGACTTGTGGTGCGTGGCATGGCACCAGCATGTGGCAAGTATTTGAATGTGCCTTTATGTGAGAAGATAAGTTGTTCCTGTGAATATGTGATATCTGTGTGAATATGGCCAATGCTTGTTTATGTGATATGATCTCGTTCTTGAACTCCTTGTCCAATGTATATTAAGGTAGTACATGATTCGTTATGATATCTGTTGATTAGTCTACCCTATTCAGCCATTTACTTATTAGTAATGTCAGCATGTTTTAGCCATCATGTTCTTGTAGACATTCTACTTATTTAAAATGCTAATCATGTATATTTGTCCCGCACATTGAGATATAAATCCTACTGGGAGTTAGTGCGCTCACACCTATTTTCCCAACATTTCAAGTATTAGCGATGAGCATAAGGATACCGATGGGGAAGGGCACGAGTGAAGAGCACCCTGTGATTATGAAGATGTGATGTTAAAGTTTAGATGTTTGGAGTAGCATTTGTAATAATAGTACTTTTCCATTGAGTTTATTATGTATTTGAATAATGGGCCTTATGGTTGGCTCTGGCATTTATTGTATGCAATAGAATGTTGTTATTTGAATTTTAAATGAGATTTACTTCATATTGATGTCAAATCCAATATTTATTGCTCTATTTATGATCCGATTACAACTTCACGTTCCGATATTCCGTGTCGAGGCATGACACGAAGAGTGTTATAGGTATTGATGGTACAACTAGCTCGGTCTCCATGAGGGAATTCACAGAGTACGAAGGCTTACATAGGTCTTAACAAAAGGTTCCTAGTCTGCCAGAACGGAATGTCCAATAGAGAGGTTCCAACTTGTCAAGAGAGGTGTGTAAGGAAACAAGTTCTCCGATGTGCCAGAGGAATTTTAGAACAGTGGAGCATCGATAGCGGTGTTCCAAAAGCAACGTGAGAAACGAAGACAATTCCATTATTAAAATAGGATGATGATATACAATTATTGAAGTTAATTACCAGATATATTATGAAGGTATTTTTTGCATGGACTCATGGAAAAGTTAAATGTTTGGTGTGTGCATGTGAGAGAAATCAAGAGAACATATGATAGTCGTGAATACATCTTTTAAATAAGAATATCATGTGAATGTTATTAAAAGTTGATTAACATGGTCTTACTGTTCGTCATAGAGTATTACAAGGGTTTATCATGATCATATAACATGAATAACACAATTTAATTGGAATATAAGCTGCTGGAAACACACAGTAAATCGCGACACGGTAATGGTCGCGTTAAAGATAATCGATTACTGAACAGAATGCGATGACCTGGTCTAACGCATTAAAGGAAAATGGTAGGGGTGTATCAATTGGTGACAACCTAAACACGATGGGGTACATGGTCGCGTTAAGGGCAATCGGAACAGAATCACGACGGTTAGTCTGACGTGTTCATATGACTCTATAAATACGAATTATATAACTACGAAAACAAGAGGGCGGAAAAAAGATCAAATCACAACGGCCTGTGTGGTCGTGTATCAGATAGATAATGAAATGATGTGGTACATAGTTTGAAGCATCGGACTCTGTCAGAACCAACTATAACACGACGGTATATGCTATCACTTTTAAGGTAATCCCGACGGTCAATCTATCTGTCGCGATACCAGTCTCTGAAACATGACGTCTGGAGTGGTCGCATTTTAGAGTTCAAACTGCGAACAATAAAATCAATGCAGTCATGCATGTAAGGCCTATAACTCAAGATCTAGGCTCTTGGCACTAAACTATGAACCTGAAGGTTGTAGAGGATGATGAGTAGAAGATGTCATTCCCCCCAATTTAGCAGCGGAATAAATCGGGGAGGCATGAACAACGAGTATGGTAATGTAAATTGTGCATACATTCGCAAATATCAGAGCAACTATGAACAATAATTACAATAAACTCATCATTTTATTGATAATTCATCTAAACTATTACAACCACTAATTCAGAGCCAAAACACCGGCTCAATGACTTTATACATTGGAAAAGAAATCTAAAGCAAATATCTAACTAGACTCTAAGTACTAAGGACATTCCATCGCTATGACTTCAGGACGCTCATCACTCCAGTCCAATCCCCTTGTTGTGTGTAAGGTCATCACCTGACTTACCTGAAACACATATAACAATAACGAAGGGTGAGCGATAACGCTCAGTAGGACTTAATATCTCGTGTAAACAAGCATGCTTTAAGTGATTAATGTCTTGTAACGCAGGTTAACTAGAGAGAACGATCAAGTATAGTCAAGAGAGAAATAGTACAAGATAACAAGTGAACGATAATACATTCTCAAGAGTATTGCAAAATTAGGATGACAACATAACGAGATAGCGTGTAACAAGATAGGTATAACAAGATAGCGTGTATCAAAATGACATGTAATATGATAGCTTGTATCAAGGTGACGTGTAACGAGATAGCTTGTATAGAGATAGCATGTATAGTTGCACCACGGTGCACTTGTCGAGTATGGCATAGTCACTTGGGACAGTAGCCTTTTAACGATAGTACATTTCGTCTGAACTCCTCAGACAAATGTTAATCAGTCAGTGCTAGCACACTAATAGCACAGAACTGGCACACTATGTCTGAACTCCTCAGATTAATAGTAAAACAATTAGATGTCTAGCCAATGTCGAGATAGTCAGAACCGGTGTAATGCATACCACCGTCAATAGCCCCTGCAGGTATTTTCGAGTGGCTCTCTGCCCCAGGACTAGATTGGAGCCCCTCGGACACTCTCCGTGCCCTGCACACTGTGCATTCAAGTCAGTAGGGTCATCGGACCCATATTATGGCGCTAGACAGTCATGTATAGTACAAGCAATGGGAGCCGCAACAGCTTAAGAGTTTCAAGAGAGTACTAGATGAATAGACGAGATAGTAGAGTGAATGTGAACAGATGAGAGTACAAGGATAGTGGACGAGATAGGGGTATAATCGTAAAACAACGATAAACCACGATAGTAACGGTTGCACAGTACCAGGTCGGGTACCGGCAGTCAGGTAGTAGTCACATCCGCCCATTAGCCGTGCCGCGTACACGAGCCAGATGGTCCGGCGTGATCACAAGATAAGAGAGATCTCACTAACTGTTTGGATCGTACTGATCCCTAAGAGTGTAACGGGATTTAAAGGTACAACCAGCTCGTCGGCTAAGGACGTGGGCCAAAGCCATGAAGACTTACGGAGGCCTTGACAAGGAGTCTCTGGTCCAGTCGAGAGTATTCCCGGTGGAGAGGTGGTCCAAGTCAAGAGAAAAGTTTGTAGAAAACGGGTCCGTCGTGCCTCGAGTGCTCGAAGGCCGAGGGAAAACGGTAACGATGTACAATCAAGCGAATAAAGCGAAGACATGTGTCATTAAAATAATAGGGGAAATTAGGTAATTAATTTCACTTAATTACCAGATACATTATGAGTATTTAATAGGGTCAAATGGCAATAAACAATGTTTTGTGCAAGTGTAAAGAAATCATGGGAATAGAGTAAGTCGTGCTCACGGCTTTTAAATTAATAAGAGTCATTTAAATATTATCCAATAAAATATTCAGATCATTTATCAAGCTTAACAGTACATGGTTTAACTTGTACAAGGATTAGATGGCATTTAAAACAGGGATATAAGAGCAATTAAAGGTTCTGGCCGAAATTTCAAGAACGCGACGGACCTACCCGTCGCGATTCAAGTCGCGACAGGGCGGTCGGACGCGACACGGGGCCTGGCCGGTCTGGCCCGGTCCGGAGCGAATCGCGGCGGCTCGTGCCGCCGCGTTCTTGACGCGACGCCATCGGCCGGCGCGACCCCACTGTTATCGCGGCGGGTCGCGCCGTCGCGATAACAGCTGGGTTTGCTCTTTTTCTTTTTTCCAGGGCGAGCCCTCTGTGATACATGGACGTTCTAAATTATATAAAATAGTATGGTGATCCAAAAAGTACGAAACTAGTTTTAAACGAAAGTAGACATGTATATCTATCAACATGCACGATTAATTTGAAAATAGACAAGGTTTAGATATGCATTGATCAGGTTACATTTCGGTGACCTAAACAGGCGCAGTCAAGGTTCAATGAATTATTCAGGGATGAATACATCATGAAAAATTATGAAACTAGCGGCGTTTGAAAGCTAACATGTATTAATATTTATGATAATTTTATCATGGAATGATGTCAAGTGTGCACGAGATTAAAAAGGAAACAAGAAGGGTCGAGTGCACAGGTCTGACAGATATTCAAAGATTTAATTCTCTCTCATGAGAGATCAAAATCAAGCAAGACTAGGGGCGTTTGAAAGCTAGTGTGATTTAGTATATCTGAAAATTTTATCATGGCATGAGAGAATGTACACATCGGGAATTAGAGAAAACATGAGATTAGGGTTCATGGTGACAGCAGGATTTCACGAATTAAATTCGCCCAAATGGGTGAACGAAATACCACGAAACGATAGAGCTTTTGAAAGGTACATAAAGGCTACCTAGGGTAATTATTTCACGATTTTAGCTTGAGAGATTGCCTACCTTTTTGCGCTGTAAGATCCTAGGGTGAGGGGTGACGAATTTCGAAGTTCTCCTTGCTCCAACCTTCTTCTTCTCCTTGCTCCAACCCTCTCCTCATGCTCCAGAGCTCCAGCCACGAAAATGGGGCTTGGTTGACACTAATTAGAGGTCTATTAGGTTGCTTAAGAGTCCTAATAACTTAAAACTCTTCCCTTCCCTTCAAACTCTGAATTTTCACATTTATCTCCCTATTCTCTTACATTTATCCACCTAATAAGATGGGGAGAGGTCCAATTTCGTGGGTAATGGGTTAGGATAGGCTTAGGACTCTTATTAAGATATATATGACATATTAGTGCTTTAATGGCCCCTTTTTAATTAAGAGATAATATAGTTACGAATTTCCCTATTTAATTTGGATCTCTTATATTTAACCCAATTGTCTCTCATCTAAATCCAAATTTTAGATTAGGATAGAGTCCTATTGAGTTATACTAGGTTTAGAACTCTTTCTAAGACGATTAAGAGTTAAAATACTCATTATCTTAACCCTTTTCTATTTATTAATATTTTAGGTACGAATTTCACTTATTTAACTCTCATCTCATGGTGGACTCTTCATAATTGGGCCCAAAACTTTATGCTAGGACCATTAATAAAACCCATTACTAATTTGACTTAATGGGTATTGATTTAATTCCAATTATTCACCATTTATCCTTATGTAAATCTATTTATCACACTTATTCAAGTAATTTTATTTTTGAATTGAATAAATATATTCATGCCAATATTTCTAATATTCATCATTTGGGCAATTACTCTTGGCCCAATAACTCATGTGAGTCTAGTTGTACAACTCATGTACTTACTTTACTTATTAGATTTTTAATTATCCTTTTATTAGAGAATTTATTCATGGGCCAAGATTGTCCATTGGTCCAAATATCATAATGGACTATCATCCCATATTATTTAAAGTCTACCCACATATTTATTTTTATTTATATCCACTTTGGGTCAGAAAATAATGGATTCTTCGACTTATTCCTTAATTATGCTAATAAGTCGCATAATTCTTAAACTTGGTCTAAACGATTTTTCTGTGCCCAAATTTCTTGATAGGTCATTAGAGAACATTATTTAAAGTATATCTACTATTTTTACAAAATTTTTATAGGGGTTTATACGCATGCAATAATGATGTGTATCGTTTTAATTAATGAATTTATTAATAGATGAAATTTCTATTATCTATAATTTTTAATTAATGAATTTTCCGGGGTACTACAGAAGATAACTATGCTTGTGGGTTGACTCATTTGGCCTTGGGATGCGTAAACCACGATAGGAACACTAAAATCCCTAATGTGGCATGATTTTGGAAAACGCTTAATACTCGAACCATGCTCGATGAAAATTAGGCAAATCAAGTGCATATGAAACTAGACATGAAGAGCTTCAACATGATATATGAATGTTTATCTTTAGCCTGAGAACACCTACCTTTGGATGATTTAAACTCCTATGATTATAAATACGAAGAGCAGGCTTGTAGATCTTCTAGCAGTCTTCTCCCCACGATTCCCTCCTCCTATGGCCTCTCCTCCATGTCTAAGAAGTCTCAACAGAGCAATAGGGTCGGCCATGAAGCGTTTGGGGGTGTATTTATGCATCTAGCATTGTTAATTCCTAATACAACTCTAACTTCCCTTTCACTCCGAATTTCCTTATTTATCTAACCTTCCTAGCATTAATCCTCCTAATTGGGTTAGGATGAGACTCTAATTTCGTGGCTAGCAAGTTAGTGTAGCATTAGGAGTCCATTTTAGATAGATATGAGTTATACTAGTGATTTACTTGCCCTTTTTAAATTAGGAAACAATAAAGTTACAAATTTTATGGTAACTCCTATTTTGGCCCAATATCTTTTTTGTGAACCATTTAATAATGCCCATTACTTATTCTTGCTTATTGGATTTTAATTAAATCACATTTCTTTAATATTTCTATTTATTTATTATTTAGAAAATAGCGGGTTGCTATAGGTTTCACTTTCAAACTCATCATGTGGAACGACATAGGGTCACACAAAATAGTGAAGTTGTCATGTTTGCAAAATCCTCAAATTTTTTAAGCTTAAAAGATAAATCTCCTATTCGAGGGGATGTGACATATTATGGATTTTATATGAAATTCTGCAGTTGAACTATTATGCTGCAAGAAAGATGTTACTCTTCAAGTGTGAGTGGGTCGACATTCAGCGAGGAGTGAGAGAAGAAGAAGACTTCACAATGGTCAACTTTAGACATAAATTACGTACACTGAGCCATATGTTTTAACCTCTCAAGTGGAGCAAGTACGGTATATAGATGATCCAAAAGAGCAAGGATAGTATGCCGTTAGGAAGATAAAGCCAAGAAACTATTTTGATTTGCAAAATGAGGAGTTCATTAAGAATGATGTGGAAAACATAATACTAGGCAGTGATGATGTTGATATTAATAGTTTCGATGATAGCTAAAGATTTATATTTGAAATGTTTATGTGATGGTTTTTTTAATATAATTTTGGTGATGATATGGATATTATGGCATTTCAATTTTATGCTTCAATTTTGTGTAATGTTTATTTAATATAATTTTGGTGATGATATGGATGTGACTGTTATCTACTTTTTTTTAAAGAGAAAATTCATCTAGATCTTAACTATTTTTCAATTATGGCCTCAATTTCAGATATTGCTGATAAAGAGATATGTAAGTTTAATTTTTATCTTGATGTTAATGATGAGACACCTGATTAAATTGTGCTTGTAATGTTTCTTATCATATTGTTGGCATGTAATAGAGGTGAAAAAGAAGTGTACAATATGTAGAACCCAATAACGGTGAAGATGATCATAGTCAAAATGAAACAAAGATGAGCAAGCCTTCTGGCCCTATTGCAAGTACATATATTCTCAAGGAAAAGAAGAAAGACTTGTCAGAACTATTTGGGGTTTCCAAAGAAGAAAGACAAAGCCAAGGAACTACAACATCTAAAAAATTAGATACAAATAGTTTCCAACAACATATTGAGTGAGTTTCCAATTATTATTTTTTAACTTGATATTACATATAATTGATGAAATTTCTAACAATAAAAGGAATTACAGTAATCTGTGGAGTACTCTCTCAGCTGAGCATTTAAAACCTATGACTGCTAGGATTGTTTATGGTTTCCATACTATAAATCCAATGCTTCTCAACAGAAAAAATGTTGACATCAATCAAGGATAAAGATGTATACTAACTAAATACTCATTTGTGCCCATATGCATGTGGTAAGTTGTTAAAAGAAACAGCATGTCTTTAAGTGTTTCTATAAAAATATGGGTGTTAGGCCTTATAATTTTCTGTTACGTAGGGGCATTGGAGCCTTATAATTTTGTGTCATGAGGAAGAAGACGATTTGTCATTCATCATGCTTCTTGATTCCCTCCATAGTATTGACCTGATAAAACTTGTTCGGCCAATTCAAAGATATGTGTTGGTGCTATATTATCTCTACAATTCATAGGTAATATGTTGATGCCCTATATGTAATATGTTGACAACCTTTTCTTTAGTTTTTTGAAGGATATACATGCTACAAAGAACAAGGCAGTGATTGTTGATGCAATGTCTTCTATAGATATTTTAGTTCCATCGGTTCCACAACAAAGCAGTGGCACTAAGTGTGCATTTTTTGTGTTATCGTTTCATACAAAATGATCCACCCTCATTTTATTTGGATGATTACCCATCCTTGTGAGTTTTACTTCTTGATAAAATTAATATAATAAATTGCATGTTTTGTAACATAGTGGTCATTCGGATCCTTGTTTACTGGTTCTGGTGTGGTGCTCATGACCATCTAGGGTGATTGAGCCTTAGTCGAGGCTTCCGTGTTTTGTGTGAGCTTTTTGGGCGGTAGTTCGGGCCCTAAAGCACCCCTCTATTCTCTGTCTGTGAACGCGACATAGACTGGCATCACGTTATGAACGCGACGACCCTGCATGTCACGTTCATGCTGCCGCCAGGACACAGTCTTCGTCTGCATGTCTGCAGCGTGTTGCGCGTCGGGCGGTCTTGCTGATGTCGACAATGAGAAGGCGATAGCCTCCTACGTCACATTCTTGTTGCAACGGTATGGTACGTCGCTATCTCAACTGTGTTGCATTTTTAAGTTAGGTCGGCCAAACCAAGCTCGAGTAAGCTCTGTTCGGCCAGGAGAAGGAGATTTTGTGGGTTTCTTGGGCGATTTTGGGTCGTTTTCGGC
Organism: Colocasia esculenta; assembly: GCA_014218235.1. Classification (NCBI taxonomy): domain Eukaryota; kingdom Viridiplantae; phylum Streptophyta; class Magnoliopsida; order Alismatales; family Araceae; genus Colocasia; species Colocasia esculenta. Next base: position 98,788,608 of record CM024763.1, on the reverse strand, counting down.
GTGGTCTCGCCGCAAGGACGTCGGACGGAGCGGGGGAAACGTTGGGCTATCGCTGCTCTTCGCGTTCTTCGCGAAGGTAGGGACTTTCCTCGTTTTTGCTTTATTTGGTGGATTTGAAGCATGTTTGATATGTATGGATGTGTATTTGTGTTTTCTACGTAGTATAATTGATTTGTAAAGTTTTGGAATGCATAGAAATGGAGTTTTAAGATGGTTTCTATGTGAGAACCGTAATGTAGAGTTTCTGACTGAGAAGGCGATGGGTCGGGTCGTTGCGTTCAGTCGCGACGTTTGGCCGTGTCGTGTTATGGTTTGTTAATGCGGCCTGTCGAGTCACGCGTTATTAACACAACGGTAGATGCTGTCGCATTCTGGTGTGTGATTGTGGTTAGTCGGTCTGTCGCGTTCTTGTCGTGATAGAGGCCCACGTCGCGTTCTTCTGTCCGAAATGAATGATTGAGTTTTGGGCAATGATGGCCCTGTGTAGACCTAGCTTAGATCGTTTAATGGTATTTAAGTTGTTCTAAGTTGATGATGATTATTTAAGCATGTGTAAGGATAATATATGAGTAGTTAGTAAGTTGTGTAACATTTGTTATTGTATTTAATTAGATGGTTACTGACCAAGTTACTGTGTGTTGCTGTGGAGGTCACGAGGTGACCAATGACAAGTAGGTTTGTTATATGTTATTGTGATTTAGGTATGTATTGGTGTCGGTAGCTTGGAGGTCACATGGTGACCGGTGACGGGCTAAACCTGACACTTGTATATATAGTGTTTACAGACGAGTGTCGTATACCATGTATTGTGGTCTGTGTGTTTTCTGAGTTTGGTGGTCCGGAGCCTATTCCGGAATGCCTCTCTAGTCAGGTACCCTAGGTTTTTTGTGAGCATGCACGTTAGTGCTCGGGGTTTGTTCCAGTACTGTGTGTATCATCGAGGTCTGTGTTGTCTTCCTGGACACCCTCACTCCTTTGTTTGAGTTGTACGTCCACCTGAGGGAAAGACAGCAATTGGACGACTTGTGCGTGTTGTGGTTGTACTTGGTCGCTTGTAGCGTGCTCGTGGTTGGGGGTACGGACACCAGTAGACGTCACTGGTCCCCAACTAGTCTAATTTTCTAGTGCCTCACTTTATTGAGTTTAGGCCAGAGTCCCTAAAGGTGCCAGGCATGGGGCTGCAGTTGTGTGTGGTTTGCAGTTGTGGTGTTGGTTGGTCTCCACCATTCTTTGGTTTTACTGTGGGTTTTGGAGCGGCAGTTGGACCTTTTGTCCGTGACTGCGAGACATAGAGGTAGTTCTTGTGCTTTGTTGTCCGGGTTGGATGCTGGCATCATGAACCAATAGTCCGTCCCGTGTGGGGGCGTCGTTCCTTCCGACTCGTGCTTTACCAGCGGTTGTAGCTTGTGAGCGACGATTCACCGATTGTGGTTCCGACTTGTTGTGGGGTGCCCTGTTGTGACACTAGAGTGGTTGTGGTTCTGTGGTGGTACCTCGTGGCGGTAGGTACCTGTACCCTTCATGGATATCCATTTCTCATGGTACGTTGGTGTGCCAGCCTTTTCACATGTTGAGGTGGAGCTGTTCTCTATAGAGGTCGTGTGGTAAGACCTTCCACCCATTGTGTTTTTCCCTTCTTCGAGTAAGCTTCCGATTGTGGTGTTAGTGTGTGATGGATTGGCTTGCTAATGCCAGTCCTATTACCCTACGTGGGTAGGTTTCCGGTGAAGCTTATAGCCTAGGTAGTGGTTTGCCTGTGAGGCTTGTAACTTAGGCGACCAGTTGTTGTAGTGGTTTGCCTGTGAGGCATGTGGCCTAGGCGTTTCAGGGATTGGGGTGGACTAGTGGTGCTGTGCTAGTATTGTTGTCCCCTCTTACTTTCCGGGGAATGGTTTAGTTGATGTTTTTATTTTAGTTGCTGTAAATATATGATTAATGAGTGTATGCTGTGGTTTGGCTATCGGTGTTTCCAATGAGACCCTTAGGGGTTGAGGACTTGTTCTTTCTTTTAGTGTTGGTTGTGATGGCTTTTAGGAGGTTCCCACTGAGCCAGTGACTTGTTGAGGCTCAGTTCCCTACAATTCTTTTTAGGGCTTACCATGTGTTTGGCTTTCAGCAGCGTTGGAACAAACATGTATCACCAGCAGTTGAGTTGTAGTTGTGATAGTGTGAGCTTTGCTCCCTCGAGGTATGCCCCAGGTAGTTGTACTTTTCTCTTGGACATGTAATAATATATTGGGACAATGTAATTGTGGAAATAGTATAGATACATGTACTTTCTTGTATACTATACTCTTGTGGTTGCTTTTATATTCTTACTAGACACTTGTGTGAGTTATCCCTTGTGAGACTTCAGTCCAATTGTGGGAGGCGGACTTGGATATGGAGCCTTATTGGGCATAAATATCTAGGGCCGTTATAGTTGGTATCAGAGCCTGGTCCAGTTAGAATATTGAAAGACATTGAAGTTACAATGTCCCAAGCCATGGTTTAATGTCCACTACTGGTAGTAAGTCTGCAGTTTTGCATGATTTTTAGTGTGGTTTCCACGTGAGTTTCTGGCATGTGAATGGTTTGTATAGTTGGTCACTTTGGCAGTTGTTAGTAATAACAAGGAAGGGTGAGGTTAGTAATGGTATGGGTTGCTGAATTCTATTAATAAGTTGGTTTGTTGCAGAGAGAGATGATGTTGAAAGGCTTTTCAACTGTGGAGGATTGAGAGAATTGGTAAGCTTTGTTGTGGTATTCAGTAAAGAAGAGTTGTTCTGAGAAAAGTATAATTTAGTGTGACGAAGATATTTTAACAAGGTAAAGAATCTACAGAGACAGGTATAGGGTAATGATTGCGAAAATACAAGAGGAAGTTTCTGCAGAATTAGTGTGTAATAGAGTTACAGCGGGAACAGTGTCGTATTAAAGAGTAGTGTGTGTGTTAAAGATTGGCAAATGTGAGGATTATGATTGAGGAAGTTAGCAGAGATAATTGTTATTTTGAGATTTGTGGCAGTAAGTGTTAAGAAACTGTTTGGATGATAATGTGATTAGTGATATAGAAGATTTTGAATGGTTAAGTGGGTCAGATCAGTTTCAAAAAAGGTCTCAGTATGCAGAGGACCAATGATTTGCAATAGTAGAGTTAAATGTGTTTTGGGATTAGAAATGGTTATAGCAGAGAAAGATATAGAGTAATGTTATTATAAGTGATAGTGGTAATAGAAGTTGATATGAATATCAGTACAAGTATGTGCAGAGATGAGTAGTTGGGTTTAAAGAGAGTGAAAGCAGATTAGTGTTCAGCTAAATTTTCTGAGGAATTTTGAAGAAAACATTCAATTGGTAAGTGGCAGTTGTGAAGATTTAACAGAAGGATTTCTTTGCACATGGTAGTGTTAAAGACCAGACCAGTAATATTTAGCAGATGTGGTCAGCATAATGAAAAGGAGAGACCAGTTAGTTGAGAAGCTGATAAGGGAATGTTAGGTTGAGAAAAATAAAAAGATAGATTGTAGAGGAAATAAAGTAAAAGAAGATCAATAAACAGTGGATTTTCTGAAATTTTAGAGGAAAGGTATCCAATTGGCAAGTAACAGATTGTGAAGATTCCATGGAATAAGTTATTGAAGATTGCAGTGCAATAGATAAGATCAATGAGATTTAGCAGTTGTGTATAGTTTGCGAAATAATAAGGCTAAGGTTAAGAATTTTGGAGTAAAGTAGAGCTATGTGGGTCAGAATAGGAAGAGATGGATCAGTTGAGAAGCAGTTAAGGAATATCAGGCTGAATGAAATAGCAAGGCAGATTGCTTAAGGAATCCAAGTAAGAGTTATAATAGTGAGTATGTTCAGCAGTGACATTTTCTATATTTGAGGAAAAAGTAGTAATGTAGAATTAAGGAATAGGAAGAGCAAGTTACTATAATTAAAAGGATCAGCTTCAGGTTCTACCTTTGGCAGTCTGTCAATAAGGGGTGCTTGTATATTAGCAAGAGTTGCAAAATGAATAGCACAATGAGATTAGTTAGATAGCAGAGTAGTTAAGAGAAACGTTTTGCAGAAATGATATCGTGGTTAGTGCAGTTGGCAGTACAGATCAAGTGGAGTGTTGTTGATTAGAGAAAGAAAGAGTATAGCAGATTATGAAACAAATGTAATCAAATGGTTTAGAAAATGTTCAGTAGGAGTTTGCTTGGCTGCGCTCAGAAAGTGAATTAGTTAAGCAAAGGTATTCTTTTGTAGAGGTGAATCCAAGTTTGACATAAGAATAAAAGGTAGATCAGTTAAGGAATAGTAAATAGATTAGAGTATGGTAGAATGAACAGAAAGAGCAAGAAATGTATAGAAATCAGAATTAAAGTGTGATCAGTTAAGCAATGAATAGTTGAGATCATGTGGCACTTGATTGAGAAAAAGAAGGTAGAATATGTGTAGTGTTAATTGAGCATTTTATTTTCTCGATAAAGAGAGTGCAGCACCATGGCAGAAATGAGAACAAGTATTTTGAAAGATTATGGATGAGATTTGTTTAAATCAGCAAGAGGATGTTATTTACAGTAAGAAAGGTATATGAAAGGCAAGATATGTTGACAGCGGTATGGCAGGATTCAGAATTAAAGCATGTGGCACAATTAGAATTGACATATTAGGGGAAGCAGTTCAGAAATTTCGGTGATTTCTTCTAGTATTAATTAATTGAGTAAAGCGCTTTGAGAAGCAAGGAATTTAGAATTGAATCCAGTTGGAGCCAGAATAATAGTGAAAGTGAAAGTAATTGTAAGCAATAATGTGAGCAGAATTTATGGAATTTTTGTCAAGTACTTAGAGTAGCGCAGCGGAAGTGTGGTAGATTTGATATTCACGGGTTATTCAAGGTTGATTGATTAATGAAAAGTTTGAGGTTTTTTGTGTTGTGGCAAAGAGGCAGTGGTTCTTGACGGTATGAGTTAAAGCATCATGAGCAATGGTATGAAGAGGCAGGAAATTCAGTTTTGGTAATGTGATTTTCTTTGAGAGTTGGCAGCTGAGAATGTGAATAAAGTTAAGGCAAAGTAACAGTTGGCAGTGAAAGGCAGATAATGAAGTGGCACCGAATTTTTTTTTTTTTTTGTTGAGAATTTAAAGCTGGTTTTCACGGTAGAGCACTTAAGGGTAGCAGGGTAAGTAAGAGGATTTGAGTATATGAAGCGGGACAGAAAGAAATGTTGCAAACACAACCAGGAAAATATGGAAGCAAGTCGAGTCCAAGGAGATAAAGCGCCAACAACAAGGTAGAATCGCCTGAAGTTGAAAGACAGAGGAAGGGCAGATTACAATAATCGAGCAGAGCAGCTGTAAATAAATGAAAGAGAAAGGAAAAGCAGAACAGGTACAGAATTGAGCAGAATAACCAGCCAGTGTAAAATGGTTTCAAAGGCAAGTGCAGAGAAAGTGTATCTTACTTGTTCTGTATATGATTTTATTTCTTTTTAGGTGATAGCCTGGCTTGCCATGGTTTCGTTCTGAATGTCGAGGATGACATTCCTTTTTAGGTGATAGTAATGTAATGTAGTGGTCGTTCGAATCCTTGTTTACTGGTTTCGGTGTGGTGGTCATGACCAATGTGGGGTCAATGAGCCTTAGTCGAGGCTTCCGTGCGTTGTGTGGGCTTTGTGGGCCGGCAGTTCGGGCCCCAAAGCACCCCTTTGTTCTCTGTCTGTGAATGCGACAGGGACTGGCGTCACGTTATGAACGCGACGGCCCTGCATGTTGTGTTCAAGTTGCCACCTCGAAGCAGTCTTCGTCTGCATGTCTGCCACATGTCGTGCGCGGGCGGTCTTGCTGACGTCGACAGTGAGAAGGCGATGGCCTCCTACGTCGCGATCTTATTGCAATGGTATGGTACATCGCGTTCTCAACTATGTTGCGTTTTTAAGTTAGGTCAGCCAAATAGAGCTCCAGTAAGCTCTGTTCAGTCAGGAGGAGGAGAATTCGCGTGTTTCTTGGGCGATTTGCTGATTTGGGGAGGTTTTCAGTGTGGTCTCACTGCGAGGATGTCGCACGGAGTGGGGGAAATGCCGGGGCATCTCCGCTCTTCACTTTCTTCACAAAGGTAAGGACTTTCCTCATTTTATTGCTTTATTTGGTGGATTTGAAGCATGTTTGATATGTATGGATGCGTATTTGTGTTTTCTACATAGTATAATTGATTTCTAAAGGTTTGGAATGCATGGAAATGGAGTTTTAAGGTGGTTTCTGTGTCAGAACCATAATGTAGGGTTTCTGACTGATATGGTGACGGGTCGGGTGGTTGCGTTCAGGCGCGATGTTTTGCCCTATCGCGTTATGGTTGTTAACGCGGCCTGTCGAGCCGTCGCATTATTAACATGACGGTAGACACTGTCGTGTTCTGTGTGTGATTGCGGTTAGTTGGGCTGTCGCGTTCTTGTCGCGATAGAGGCCCACGTCACGTTCTTCTGTCCGAAATGAATGATTGAGTTTTGGGCAATGATGGCCCTGTGTGGACCTAGCTCAGGTCGTTTAAAGGTATTTTAAGTTGTTCTAAGTTGATGATGATTAGTTAAGTATGTGTAAGGATAATATATGAGTTGTTAGTAAGTTGTGTAACATTTGTTATTATATTTAATTAGGTGGTTAATAAGCAAGTCGTTGTGTGTTGCTATGGAGGTCACGAGGTGACCAATGATAGGCAGGTTTGTTATATGTTATTGTGATTTAGGTATGTGTTGGTGTCGGTTAGCTTAGAGGTCACATGGTGACCAGTGACAAGCTAAACCTGACACTTGTATATATAGTGGTTTACAGATGAGTGTCGTATAAATATGTATTGTGGTTTGTGTGTTTGCCGAGTTTGGTGGTTCGGCGCCTATTCCGGAATGCCTCTCTAGTCGGGTACCTCAGGTTTTGTGTAAGCCAGGCACGTTAGTGCTCGTGGTTTGTCCTAGTACTATGTGTATCGTCAAGGTCTGTGTTGTCTTCCTAGACACCCTCACTCCTGTGTTTGAGTTGTACGTCTGGCTGAGGGAAAGACGGCAATTGGGCAGCGACTTGTGTGGTTGTGGTTGTACATGGTCGCTTGTAGCGCACTCGTGGTTGGGGTTACGGACACCAGTAGATGTCACTGGTCCCCAACTAGTCCAATTTTCTAGTGCCTCACTTTAGGGAGCTTAGGCCAAAGTCTCTAAAGGTGCCAGCATGGGCCTGCAGTTGTGTGTGGTTTGCAGTGTGGTGTTGGTTGGTCTCCACTGTTCTTTGGTTTTACTGTGTGGTTGTGGAGCGGTAGTCGGACATTTCATCTGTGACTGCGAGACTGAGGGGTAGTTCTTATGCTGTGTTGTCCGGGTTGGATGCTGGCGTCATGAACCAGTAGTTTGTTCCCGTGCGGTGGCTTCGTTCCTTCTGACTCGTGCTTTGCGAGCGGTTGTAGCTTGTGAGCGATGATTCACCGATTGTGGGGTTCCCTGTTGTGGCACTAGAGTGGTTGTCGTTTTTGTGGTGGTACCTCGTGGTGGTAGGTACATGTGCCCTTGTGGATATCTGTTTCTTGTGGTACATTGTGTACCAGCCTTTTCACATGTTGAGGTGGAGCTATGCTCTGTGGAGGTCGTGTGGTGAGACCTTCCACCCATTGTGTTTTTCTCTTCTTCGAGTAAGCTTTCGATTGTGGTTTTAGTGTGTGATAGATTGGCTTGCTGATGCCAATTCTGTTACCCTACGTGGGTAGGTTGCCAGTGAAGCTTATAGCCTAGGTAGTGGTTTGCCTGTGAGGCTTGTAGCTTAGCTGACCAGTTGTTGTAGTGGTTTGCATGTTAGGCATGTGGCCTAGGCATTTCAGGGATTGGGGTGGACTAGTGGTGATGTGCTAGACCTGTTGTCCCCTCTTACTTTCCGGGGATTGGTTTAGCTGATGTGTTTATATTTAATTGCTATAAATATATGATTAATGAGTGTATGATGTGGTTTGGCTATCGGTGCTGCCAATGAGACCCTTAGGGGTTCAGGACTTGGTTCTTTCTTTCAGTTTTGGTTGTGATGGCTTTTAGGAGGTTCCTACGTACTGAGCCTGTGACTTCTTGAGGCTCACTTCCCTACAGTTCTTTTTAGGGCTTGCTATGTGTTTGGCTTTCAACAACATTGGGACAGACTGTACCACCAGCAGTTGAGTTGTAGTCGTCATAGTGTGAGCTTTGCTCCCTCGGGGTATGCCCCAAGTAGTTGTACTTTTCTCTTGGACATGTAATAATGTATTGGGACAATGTAATTGTGGAAATAAGTATAGATACATGTACTTTCTTGTATATTATACTCTTGTGGTTGCCATTTATATTCTTACTGGACACTTATGTGAGTTATCCCTTGCAAGACTTCGGTCCAATCACGGGAGGCGGACTTGGATATGGAGCCTTATTGGGCATAAATATCTAGGGCCGTTACAGATTTGCAATAGACTAATTGAGTGTAATTTTTATTAGCTTAAATGTGATTGGTTTAGTAGAGAAGAATTTGAGAAATTCGTGGATGTCTTGATCTTAAGAAAAATAGAGGTGCAAGAGGTGGTTGTGGAAGTATCTAAAAAGAAGCATAGAGGAGAACAAAACTATCTTCTGGCATGGGTTAGAAAATTGCTAAACGAATTATTGTACAAATAAATGAACTTGGACAACCAGTTGGAGAGGGTGACCATTCTTTGAAATTATTTTTAGGAACAATTATCCATCTTGGTGATAAAATGTCATTTAATACACCAACTTAATTAGAGGGCAATGTCTGCCACCCACGAGGATGATGTGTGGGAGTATGTCGAGGTGATTTCACTTACCGTAGATCAATACATATGTTTCTTTTTTATTTCTAATGTATTATATATTAATTATATGAATGTGTGTTGTAGAGAAAATATGATGTTCCAGCATATTTGAAAGAGTGGGTGATGAAGGACTTGGATCAAAAGTGAAGGTCTTGGAAATATGAATTGAGAAACAAATACTTCAACCCAACTTTGAAGCAAAATGAGCAAGAATACCACCTGATCTAAGGTTAATGTAGAACAATGGAAAAGAGTTGTTCAAACATAGTTGAAGGTAAATATAATTCTCTGCTAGTTATTTTGCTTATAGAAGGTAAATACAATTTAGTCAATGAGGATATATAGGAGGTAATATTTTTTGCTTATAGAAGGTAAATATAATTTTTTTTAATGACATGTTCATGATGTTTTATGCTAAAAGTTATCTTTGTGTTTTATAGAGGTATAGTGACATAAACAGGAAAAGTAAAAGCCATCATAAGTACTTTCATTGTGTTGGGACAAAGAGCTTTACAGACATCAATGAAGAGGAGGCAATCCAACCCCATTTTTTTTGGCTAATACTGGTTTTCCGTTCTCATTCTTTCTACCTAAATCTCATTAGTGGACTGAATTTGTCTTCTAGTTTGTAAAAAATGGGGGTGAAACTTAATCGCGGGGACTTGTTTATAAGGATCCGTATAAAAAAAAAGTGGGCAACTTGCTAATGAAGAGACTGCTGCAATGATTTTATGACATTAGATTGTTGGTTATTTTTTCAACTTTATGTTATGTCTACTATGTGTTTTTTTTTAATAATACTTGGATCCTATCTGCATTATAGACAAACAACATGATGTAAAAATCACAACCATCATCATCCACCAATTCATCAATGGAACGGCAGACAATATATATTCAAAAGTATTTGGGAAAGATAGGCTTAGCCGAGTACGTGGAATTGGCACAGGCCCGACACCAACGAGTTCGTAGGATACTACAAGCCGATGCCAAGCCCAATTAAGAGCAAAAAATGCTCATCTCAATGATGTGGCTAAAGAATTGGCAGAGAGATTGGGTAAAGTTGAGTCTATCGTTGTTGAGATAATTCTATTTTTTTTTTCATTTGATTATTTGTCATATAAATCTCTATAATGATGTTGTTCATGGCTTATGAAGTCTTCTTTGCTCTAACAAGCACCAAGTACCTGCTTATGAAGTACTTGCTTTTGTGAAATATTTTCCCACGGAGGACCCACCTTGGGGTAATGTGTGTGATAAACCATAGTTATCAGGAAATATGTTTACACCTTAAACTACCTACAGATTTCCATGACCTGCAGACTTTGGTAGGACAATAGACCTTCATGCACCCTATGATCCCCAAATAGTTGTTCTTACTAAAAGATTTCAATATATGAGAAGCATTAGAGATTTTCCATGACCTCATATAGTGTTACAATCATGAAAAGATGTCTGATCACATCGAGTAAATATACTATAAACTTCTTGGAAAATTTTGGTAGAGGCTGTTATGGAGACTTGGTACTTGTTAGTGTGGCAGATTGAGCGTCCATATTTCATACCCTCCTGTAGTCCATATTCATTTATCTAAGTTACCAATACATGAAAAGTAAATGTGAGTTCCATGAACAGTTTGTCAATCTCTAGTACTCTTTATGTAAAATATTTTTTTTCTTACTAGTACTCTTTATTAACAGTCAAAACAGGTAGAAAGTACTCCCAATGTGGAACGATGTGTGCAATCATCTGCAAATGTAATAAAACCGAAAGGAAAAGAGGTAAATATGTTCATATCTCATTATGTTCTATATTGTCATTAGAAACTCAACTGTCTCTTGATGTGTGATCTATAAAATGAATAATAGAGTTTGATATTGGGCAATAAAGTGAAGTGTGACATGGAAGGACACCCGGAAGCTAATGTCATAATCATGTCATTGGATAAATTTAAGATGATTATAGGTAAGAGTTTGGGCGAGGAATATTTCGAGGTAGCTGTTTTGTTTACTTACAAACCCAATGCACCTATATTCCTGAAAGATAGTGAACGAAAAACTATCCAAGATGCTATTGGAAGTCACATTGTGTGGTTCAGAGACTTTGTAAGTTTATGATTAAAATAATTCTTTTAGGTTATCTTTCATATGTTTCTGTATATTAATTGAATGTTTTTTATTTTACAAGTTGAGTTAGATGACAGCTGAAAATATGAGGTTTTTATTGTGTCAAAATCAGAACAGTTGCTCCCTTAAGCAAAGGACAAGCCACATTGGCCACATTCACCTTTAGAATAATTTTGTTATGACCAAATTGGGAATTAGTCTTCTATGGTCATTGTATTAATGTTATGACCAAAACAATTATGTTTGTTTATCCTTGGGACAAAGATGTGTATGTGATGTTTAAATTTTATGTTGTAGATAGTGTTGTATGCATTATTTTATGGTGTGATAAATCAGTGCTATATGCACTTTTGGTGGTGTAATGTAAATGTTTCATTTTAAACACATTGTATGTTATGTCTAATGTAAACTTGAGAAAGTTGGTTGTATTAATGTCATACATTGGCAATGTAAAAAATGTGTATGCTATATGTAGGTATGTAAATATACAGGTTATATTTTTAATTGGATTACATATTATATTAATTTGCACTGGGAGTTTTCTTATGGTTCCATAAAAGTGACTACAGATAACAGCTAAGTTACTAAGCGTAGCTATCGATTTATCGAATGTCATCTTCCATTAGGTTATTTCTTACATTCATTCATATATATATCTACTTACACTATAATTGTAGGCCAAGGCTATAGGATTACGATTTATAAGGAAGGTACTTCTTACGGATATAGTAACTGTATGTAAGGCTTTAGCTACGTTTGTTATAGTTACAAAAATAAATTATAAGATGTTTCGTAAGTATACATCTTTCCTTACAATTTTTACAATTACACTTATGGTTTTCAGACATAAGCAAAACCTAATTTTGTTGTAGTGCGTGTTTGTTATGCTATCTACTAAATAGAATCTACCAATCAACTTGTTAGAATTTCATTGTTCAGAAATCACATATAATCATGTAGTAACACTCAAAAGTTATGATTTCGCATATTTAGTACAATACATGACTCTAACTTAACAAAAGGAAAATGAGTACACGTCTCTACTATAACACAAATAAAATGATCATATAGGATGCTTCATGCAACTCAAGTATTAGATATAGTATAATGTTGCCTTGGATGTAAGTGTTGCAGTTGGAGGTGGAGCCTCCCATATCCCTTGTGCATTCCTGGTTTGATACTATCACAGTGGTACTCGTCAGTCACCCAATCATCTCTTTTTACATCTCCGACAGCCTTGTGCGCTTCGCTGCAATGGTGTTTTCATATGTCTGGTCATGTCATCCCCCTCGGTGGTCAAGGTGCTCAAGGTTTGCTTCCCCTTGCCGTTCCCCTGCCAGCATTCGAAATCACAGGCGATCGTCACCAGCAGATCCGTGCAACACCTGGAGTTGCTGTGTTTCATGCTATTTGACGCTCTAGTTCGTGCCCCTTGCTTCCTCCTTTCCGGCCGGGCACTCTTGTCGAGCTCCTTCTCGACGTCCATGTTGGCTGTGGATGTCATTTCAGTGGATCGCCGTCGGTGAAGTCCGATCTTCTGCTCCACCATTCCAGTGCAATGTTTGGACCGGTGGACTCCTGCGGGTTGTCCATTGGGTTTTCTGAGGGTTAGCTTTTGTGCTTCGCCCAATGTTTCCTAAGATTTGTGCACTTGCATCACTGCTTTGCCGGGGGCGCACGCTACCCAGTCAGTCGGGTGACCCATCCTCCGTGCCTTTTCTTTGGTTGTATCTCTGGTTGTACTGAGTAATTTTATGAATGAACGTCCACATATTTATTTGTCAAAAAAAGTATAATGTTAAAGTTCACAGTAACAGATCTTTTAAATTAGAAAACAATGTCGTAGGAAAACCCGAACGAAAGAACTAAAGTGGGGAAATAGAGAAGGGAAAGACCTGCAAATATTAACATTTTAGAAGACAGTTCACCAGATACTACTTTCAGGAGAAATATCAAAAGTTTTGCAAATACTGATGTATCTGATATAACAAGAAAACAGAAAAGAAAAATATATCAGTACAACAAGGTAGAATTACTACATAAATACATCATATTGATTTATACATTTTTGAGGGAGTATATATATGTTGCACCATATTATTTATTACAACTCCTTTATTTTGATATCCATTCAAGATCTACTATGCAAATGGCAAATCCAAAATAGAACATCACTAAGCTCTCTTCTTCTCGAGCTGTTCAAACAAGCTACCATCATAGACCCCTCTTACTGCCTCCCTATGCAACAATCCTTGCTCATCCTTTGCTATGTAGTAAAGAAGTTGCCATTCGGAGAGGCTAAAGATCCTATGGAGAGGCAAAAACAAAATAGATTAGATTGTGCAAGAAAAAAAAGAAGATAAATGTGTCTTGAATTATGAAAATTATAAATTGCTTATCATTTACAAACAGTAAAAAATTACCATCCCATGAAGTCATTAAGGTTGCGATTGGATATAAGCATCGTATTCAATTCATCTAGCGTCAAAGCATCAGGATTGGTAATTGCGTACTTGCTAAAGATTTCTTCAAATTTTGATGGCTCGAACCTTTACGAGAACATAATAATTAGTGCGAAGTTGTATCCCTTTTGACGGCCATTGCAGGGCGTCTTGATTATTACTAAAAGATTATAAAACACAATGTAGTTTGATACCTTCCTTCTGTGTCGTAGGTGTCAGAATCACTTCCATGTTTAGATTTATGGATGTTCTTGACGTATATGGGAAGAAGAGGAGAAGGTATCCATCCCTACGCAAAGAATTGCACATGTAAGGTTGCAACATTCGTACACATATATACATTGAGCCATCTATGCCAAGCATTGCACAAGGCAACAATCTTTTAGGCAGAATCCTTCTAGACAAATAAACAATCTGGTTAATGGTAATCTAGAAGAAAAGGGACTTAATTTAGCTATATAAAGTGTACAATATCAATAGAAGAAGTTGTGAAAACAGCTATATATATATATATGGAGCTAATCTAACATGTCGGTTACTAATTATGATTCAGGGCATTAATTAATGAGTAATGCTAGGCTCCCGGCATGCCGGAGCCCAGCGTGAGCTGGAGGGGCCGCGCGCCCCCCTGCGCGCGCCGCGTGGAGGACGCGGCCCCCCCAGCATTTAATGCTGTTTTTTTTTTTTTTTTTTTACAATTTGTGCACACAAATGATGTATTTGTGCACACAAATACATCATTTGTGCACACAAATATTGCACAAAAAAAACAGTATTAAATGCTGGGGGGCCCGCGCCCTCCACGCGGCGCGCAGGGGGGCGCGCGGCCCCTCCAGCGCGGCTATGCTCCCGACACAGCCGGGAGCATAGTATTTCTCTTAATTAATAGACTTATTCATTGATTGACCATTATACTTTAAATATTTTCAGATATAAAAAAGAATTAGTAAATATTTTCTTGACGGACCTTACACTAAACTTGTAACAGCATCCAAGACTTGCAGTTGTGGAAACAAGGCAAAAATTAGTTCATATGAAAAAGTAAGTTTTTTAAATACCGTAAGTGCATGTCTATATAGTTGACCCATATGCAAGTAGAAAAGCATAAGACATCATGTATAAATGTCTTCTTATTTCAAAATATGTTGTTTTCAAGGAGGTCATTCCCATGTAGGCCGATCATATGAAAATTTATTTGTCACCTCAACAATATTGTAGAATAATTATTATTCCATATAAATCTTGTTAATTGACTAGACATACTCTAGTTACAACCATATTATTCTCTTCAAGCCTAAACTCTCAGTCAGAGCCAGAGATTTAAATTATTTGTATAGCTAACTTTTATTTACAGTAGATGTATAGATAAAGACAAATTTACCGAGATGAAAGAACTAAATGCTAACAACACGAATTTATATTTAAGGTCTTTTAGAAGTGTGTTACTTGAGAAAAATCAAAAGTCGTCTATATGACATCACTTGCATAGAGTAGTCATAGGAAGAAACTTGTGCTTTTTTCTTGACATAATCATCGTGGTCGTGTAATTATAAGTTATTTTTGCTCAATAGAAGAATAAAGGTAATCCCCATTGCTACTATAACATGGGAAAGATGAGCTTTAATGATTAATATCTCCAATCATAAGTATGGTGAAGGATGCTATTATGAAATATATAACTTAAAGATGGACGAGTCTATGTGGCAATATCCATTCAACTACCAAACCAAAAGCTTAATTATTACAATATTTTTGTTCTTTTGTTAAGAAAATACCAAAGTTTAGATAGAAAATTGATACAGGAGGCTAATCCTACCGTCAGAGTGCTGTAACTGAGCGCAAGGTTGATTAGGATCGCAGCAGCAAATGATATGAAAAGGTTTAGCCCGATCGCACGACAACCTATACAATGACAATAATGTGTATAAATAACATGAACATGAAAATACAGTTTTGTAAAATATGTTGTCCATATAGATGAAAAAAGAATGCAAGATTATATAGAAAAGAAAATTATCTACTTAAGAAGAATACTTAAAATTGCTCAGATTTGTAACTACTCTCTCAAAAAATTATTCGTATTCCACGTCTACATACTATAAGGCCTCTTTTGATCAATATTTGAACTTCAGCCCGTCCCTAACTTTAGAAATTAATGAGAAATATTAAGTGAAGAATGGAGACCAACACCATCGTCCAGCTCCTTAGTCCCATTAGGCCTTGTTAATTAGTTGTTCATCTTTACACTTTGGTTAGTTTTGAGCATAAGAAATTTAATTTTTCTTTGAAGTAGAACGTTTTTATTCTTATAATGGAATCATCGATTTCAAATATATATCATGACCACCTGTTTCGTGAGGAATAAGATCTAATTAGCTAAACAGTCAGCTTTGAGAGACTAAAAGGTAAGTGTAAAAGATCAAAATGACTAAAAATTAAAAGAAATGAAGAAAAGATGTTAGATTGCGACAAGCCAAATCCATATTTGGTTCAATTGGCTAACAATAAATAATAGTTTTATTTAGTGCACTACCGGCCGACCGCGTATACCAGCTTTTAGTGTGTTGCTCCACAGTGCACCCACCTTTTTTCTCTTCTTTTGAAAAAAGGATTCTCTCTTCACAAGCAACATATATATTCACAAGCTCTCAGCTGGGAGTTAATTGGAAAACTTAAAAAGCTTTTAAAAAGCATTATGCATCTCCATTAATGTGACCTAGTACTTTTATCAGTTGAACCATTTAAACCTTTCATTTTTTTAAATTCGTACTTCTAATTAAATGATTATAAATATGTCCACCAATTAAGACTTAAGAGCATCATCAATGGAGCAGCCGGACATCCATATGGATAGATGTGTACCCTGGAAGGTCTCCCACGGGTAGACGATGCCGTCCTTGTTGCGGTCGAAGAAGGACACATGCTGCTGCAGTACGCTCATGCCCTTGCTGTCCTTCCCCTCCGTCCCACTGGGGTGGTACTTGTCCACTGCCGCCATCGCCCGCGCCATATCTGCTAGCTCCACCGAGCGCCAAGATTGTTAATGACACCAAAAAAATCCAGCAAAAACCAAAACAGCAAGAGATTATAAGCAAAGATGGGGAGCATGGAAGAAGAAGACGACGGGGAGACTCATGTATACATGGCTTGGGAAGCTTGTCCTGCAGGCTAGTGTTAATCTTGCGCTGCCCGGTGACCGGTGCCTCCGGGGCGTACGTCTCCAAGGACGGGTCCTCTGACAAAGATGCCATTGCACTCCCGCCTGCACACAGAACCAAGATGCAGAATACAACAAAGAGCGAGGACTACTGCTACTAACAGGCTTACCCTAGAACAAGCTCCCAAGTCGTGGTTGATGTTTGAGTGGGTAATGCGCCCATATTTATAGCCATGCGGAGGGCAGAGCCCCAGGATCCAAGGATGAGATGTCCAAATCTAACACCTCCGAGATGGGGACGTACGTGATGCATATAATACCATATGGCAATATTTCATGTTAGTGGCGGAGTAAGAAATATTTAGAAGAAAAGATAATTAATAAGATTAATTATTCATAGATACTCAAAATAGAGAGACAATTATAAAGTTAAAAAAAAATTCACATGTCTAACACTTAATTCACTAAAAAATTAAGAGAAAAAATTATACAAAAAATTAAGGGGGGGGGGGGGGGCCCCCCCCCCCCCTCCCTGGCCTTCACGCCTTCCTCTGGTCAGACTGCTCTGTTGCCACAGCATTGTGGAATCCCCTTGCTTGCCGGACCCCGCTGCTGCATGGAGGAGTTCACATGAAGTGGCGACAGTTTTAATCAGTGATAGATCTAAAATTTTATTTTAGTAGAGTTTTAATGACACGTTCATATAAATTCAATAGAATTATTTATGATGAATATTTATCATTTTAATAGAAATTTTTTTATTAAATAAAATCACAGGACTTCATTGAATATATATTAGATATGTTCCTCATTTCGACTGCTGGCCAGACTATCGCGCCATTCATTAATTTCGGAAAGGAGACAGGGAGGGTCCAACCCCATATGATATGAGTGCCTTGCAAGTTGCAAGGTTCTTCAGGTGTTCTTGCATGTTCGTGCAAGCATATCACATCAAAGGGAGTTCCACGAGGATTCCTCCTGTTTATTGCCACTTCACGCGGCGGTAGGTGGCAAACGGCGACACGGGGTCGCTAAGTACTTACGTGGCTCTGACTGCTGGTAGCTCGCCGCGAGAAGCCGCGAGCTTTGTCACCTGATGGTGCGCTGCGTGTCCCACTGCTTTCTCATTTCCTCTTTGGGAAGAAAGGGAAAGCGAGAAAAGGGAAGCCACAGTGTGGACGGCCAGCGAGGGGTTGAGCTGGTAGGTGCGTCCACGAAGAGTTTGACTGCGGACTCCACATCGGCAATGACGCGGATGGGATGGGAATCCCGGCCGGTCGATGCAACCTCCTGGTGGTTTGGTCGATTAGTCATGACTGGTTACTAGTTGACAGGGTCCATCAAAATAAATAAAAGAATGAGATATTTATGTGTTAGGTGGCATAAATTGTAGTGCAACTCTTGTTGGATGTATTTGTAACATGTATTACCTCCCCCAACTAGTTGACACAATTACCTCCCCATTATCTGGAGATCTAAACTGCATGGCCACAAAATTATGTTTCGAATTTTTCCTTTCATCCATTGTGACAGAAATAGATGTCGTCTCTTGTATAGTGTTTAACTTCCCACTCCTTTTTCTATAAATAATCGATGGCCCAAAAAAGATGAAATGCAGAGGTGGAAGGAAAGAAAACGTAGCAAGCTAACTTTTGGTTTTGGCATGCATTTCAAATGTAAGATTCGAGAGAATGACAGAAAAATCAGAATAAAAATATTAAATCAGAAATAAAAATATTCTTCAAATTTGAAAAAATTGGGAGTTCATGATGCCAAAGACGTGTAAAACGGGATGGGTAATATTATAGTATGAAATCTACCTTTACGAACCCAGCATGGGCATCATGTTTTGCCTCAAAAAATTGTGAGAGAAAGTGTCATAACCTTGCCCGACCGAATGCGGAAAGTTTCCAACGGGCCCAATCTCTACCTGGCCGGCCATTCTAGTGTGACAACTACACCCATTTGAACAGATAACAAGTATTTCTCAGAAAAAAAAGATTATTTCAAAGAAACCATTCTTATATGAAAAACTACAAATATGTTATTATGGTTAAAATACTGTAGAATACGTTGCAAATATGTCATTTCGGTGATGTGAACTCTCCATCTATTTAACTATGGGTTTTACTAATCCATCAAAAGAAAGATAGATAGGTTTGCCCTTATGTTAAGCAACCCTAGCACCCAAGTCTCATTCTCAGAATCTTAAAAAAAAAATACAATAAAATTAGAGTGACGGAATTAACAAATATTTGGTGGAGTATTTGCTTCATTTCAATAGGGGTTAACTACGATGTTATATCTATAATATTTATTATTCATGAGTAACATACTTGATAATATTTTAACAACAATAATAGTTTTTATGAAAAAAAAAGACGCCATCTTATCTTTGAAAACAAATAAGACGAACTAAATTGAATTGGATAAAGTGATAATTTATTTATTTATTCTAATAAAAGTGCATTTTGGGAAGGAACTGTGCAAAACAGGGTCAAACCCAACTTAGAACTGAATCGCGTCAAAAACGTGTTTTACAACCTTCATCAAGACCTCGATAAACAAGATACTTCTTAAAGATTTAGTGGAATTGAGCACGTGAAGCCGCTCCCACTTAAGATGGATAACCATCACTACTGAGAAGAGGATACGTAGACTCTTTAAAGCTGTCTAAAAAATCAATAAAATCATCTACAAAAATTTTTGTAGATGGCCATGTAGCCGTCTAGACAGTCGTCAAGGAATATTCCGTCTACAAAATATTGTAGATAGTTAAGAGAAGCCGTCTACTAAAATAACTTATGTAGACGGCTACTAGCCGTGTAGTAGATACGTAGACAACTTCAATAAACCATCAACGAAACTTATGTAGATGGCTTATTAGCCGTCTATATATGTTTATATAGACGGCTATATTATCTGTCTACAACACATAGCAAGCCGTCTACAAAAGGTTATGTAAACGGGTATATTAACTGTCTACAAAGGTTTATGTAGACGGTTTCATTAGCCGTCTATAAAAGATATGTAGACGATTATTAAAACCGTCTACATAAATCTTTGTAGACGGCTTCAGATATCTACATATGTTAATTTTTTTAAAAAAATTTGTTCTTAATTTTTGTCATTTTCTCCTGTTATATAAAATTCATCTTTTTGATACCATGCACACACATTATTTGAAAACACATATCATAAACATCTAGAACAAATACAAAGTATCTCACAAACTATAACATGCTAATAATCCTCATCATTATAATTAGGGAGAATTAATTATTCGCCCCTGGGAGGGGCGAACCTTTATTTCCCCATCCCTGTCAGTTTTTGCATGGACGCCCAGTCCCTGCTTTATGCGGGACTTTTTTTCCAGTCCCTGGGGGTTAACGGACGTTATGCCTGTTGTGGTCAATACCCATTCTACCCCCATCCCTAGCGACCCGTGACCCTGTTTGGCTTTAATGCCTTTCGATAAAAGCAGGCAATGGAGGAAACCTTCTCGTGCGGCGTTGCAGACAAGGGTTGCCAGTTGGGTGCGCTGCGAAGAGGACACCAGGGTTGCCGTTTGGGTGCGTTGCGAAGAGGAACGCAGAGCAGACAAGGGTTGCCTATTTGGGTGCGCTGCGAAGAGGAAGCAGAGATTCTGGCTTCCGGTGAATGTTTCTAAGTGTTTCCACTTCCTTCCTTCTATCCCCGTTGTAGGTGAGTTTTTCTTAGCGTTCCGATACACATTGGTTCCATCGATCCCCTTTGTCCTCTGTAGATCCACATCCGTTAGTCGCCAGATATTTTTCTTGCCAAGAATGTTCATCCATTTCCGTTCTTGGTTACCGACGTTAGTACAGAGTTACAGTACAGTAAAAGGACATGTCACTCTCCAAAATTATGTATTTTGTCTAAGTTTCTCTAGTTGTAAATGTAACAACGTTCGAAGTGATTACACAATTAACTCTGTAAGTCAGTAACAGTGTAACAACGTTCTAAGTAGTTACACAGTTAACTGTGTGACTTTTTAATTGTGTAACAACTTTCTTAGTAGTTACACACTTAATCGTATAACTGAGTAACTGTGTAAGAATTTTGTAAGTAGTTTCACAGTTAACTGAGTAACTGTGTAACAATTTAAAAAATAGTTACGTATTTTAACTGTGTAAGTATGTAACTACTACCTACTATTTTTGTAAGTAACTGTCTAACTATTTTTATTTCTATTTGTGTAACAAGTTTGTAAGTAGTTACCCAGTTAACTGTGTAACTGTGTAACAACTTTGTAAGTAACTGTGTAACTCTGTAACTGATTTGTAAGTAACTGTGTAACTGTGTAACTGATTTAGAAGTAACTAAATAATAGTCACATATGTTAACTGTGTAATTTTGTCTTTACCAACTGTTTTTTTGTACGGAAGTGTCTAACTATTTCTATTTCTATTTGTGTAACATGTTCTCCAGTAGTTACATATCTTAACTATGTAACTGTGTAACAACTTTGTAAGTAACTGTGTAACTCTGTAAAAACTTTGTTGAAAAATAACATATGTTAACTCATGTTCATCTCAGGCTTATTTGATTCAAGAAATTTGGACATGATTCCTGCACGATGTGCATTTGGGAACGATCGTTCATTTTTTATGTTCAAGATGATAAGGGAATATCGGAAATAAGGGTACGGATATTCCAAAGATGGAATTTGAATGGTCCTCATTGGTGTATTAAGTACCAGTTACCTGGAGAAGTCAAATATGACGTTTGCTTAAATGTGAATGATGACATAGAGGTTATGCGTTCATTGCATAAGAATGGGAATGAGAAATATGTGCTAATGCAGGTTGCTTGCAAAGAAGGGTAAGCATGTACATGTTCTCTTTTTAAGTTTTATGCGTAAATATCTTCGTTGTGCATTTATATGTAATGATACAATGTGTTTTTTTGTAGGTGTACAGCAGTTCGTTCATCAGGCAAGTCTCGACCGAGTATGTCAAATTGTGGGAAGAGGCGTATGTATGATGTTCGTCCAATTACGTGTTTGGAGAATGGGCAAAACGACGAATTCAGATGCGTCAATATTGTAGAAATGGGATCCGTGGACGGCGACACGGGGTGGCCAAGTACGTACGTGGCTCTGACTACTGGCAGCTCGCCGTGAGAAGCCATCAAGGATTCAGGGGGCGAGCTTTGTCACTCGATGATGCGCTGCGTGTCCCACTGTTTCCTCTTTTCCTCTTTGGGAAGAAAGGGAAGGCGAGAAAGGGAAGGCACAGTGTGGACGGCCAGCGAGGGATTGAGCTGGTAGGTGCGTCCACGAAGAGTTTGTCTGCGGACTCCATATCGGCAAAGACGCAGATGGGATGGGAATCTTTACTATAGGAAAATCACGTTTTACTTACCTCCAAACACCGTAAGTAGAGAATGAAAAATCCTAAGCATAGTCTACGCTTACGGTGTTATCCTACGATAAGGTTTCGTGGCTATGGTCCGACGGCAAAGTCTTATGACTACGGTGTTTTAAACTCCGTCAGTATAGAACTTTACTCACGGTGTTGGTAGCCATAAGTAACACCATAAGGATATCCTCTTTCCGCTACGGCTATGTAAACCATAGTCATATGTTTTGTAAGGATAGACTCAGTTACGTCTGCGTACATCTCTACGGCTATGTAAACCATAAGCATATTTCCCTATGGCCATGTACACCATAAGTATTTTTGTATCAGTAAAAAAAATAGTAATGTATTCAAATAGATCCACATTCACCTACATTTAGAGATCCGCATCACATACTGGTGGGATACACATTACATATAATTGGATCCACATTCACAAACATTTGCATCAACACATCTATATTTAGATCCACACATTCACATTTGGATCCATTGTCATTGACACATTCACATTGACATCCACACATTGACATTCACACATAACATTTAGATCCACACATTCACATTGACATCCACACATTGACATCCACACACACATTCACACTCACTCATTCACAATACACACACATTAATAATATAAAACACAATAAAGTTTAACAAACAATAATGTTGATGAAAGTAAATCATTACATCAAATGCATCAAATTGTTCACATTCACATACTGGTGCTAAAGATCTATTCAGAAGAGAAAGTTATTGTCAAAAAATCAAATTGTTCACATGTGATGGGAGGAGACTTGTGATTTGTCCAAATCAGCTTGCTTTCTCCTTGGACCAAGATAGGTTGCAGCAGACGAACTGCAAGAGCAACATTAAAGAGGTAAGAAAATTGAATTAAGGGACATTGGGCAACAATATGCCTTCTGTGGTCAATAAGTACTGTGTGAGGATATGTATAACAAAAGAAACATTATGCTTAATAAAAAATGGGCCAAAGAAGATAATTTGTCAACATTAAATTAATCTCAAGATCTGCTCAGTTGTGAAGAGGTGATTGATTAGCAAGCTTCCCCTGGACTTCCTTTTCCAGCTGATTTGGTTGGGAGGCTATTTCATCTATCATGATTCCTTGAGCTAGTGGACCTTGTTCAAAGATGTAACCATCTATCTCCATATCAACTTGCTGCTTAAAGTTTCGTTCAAATTCCTGCTTAAAGTTCTCTTTATTTGATTTTTCGATCTCCATCACTGGATGCCTTATGGACTAACTGGTCCAATTTGTTAAGGATTAATTTCAGAATATTCTTAATTTGTGTTCTGAATCATCTAAATTTCTGTCTAACACCTTGAAGTTCTTGAGTTACTAACAATGAGACGGGACTAGGAGTATATGTCGCCCCCTTATTAGAAGATGGAGAGGGTGTGCTAGAAATGTCTCTACTCTCCCCTTAGATGAGGAGGATGAACTAGTTAGCCCATGTTATATAGTCGTATTTAAATCCACTTCTACTCAGACTATCATAGGTAAAGAACGTGCAGGGCTCACTTCTTTCCCCAACTACGTTGAGTGTGATCCGATTTCCATATGGCCAGCCATATGCCATAATTTGTAACATGTTTCATTCTTTTGTTCAAGTTGCACTGCACATAATCAAATAATCATATCTACTATTAACTTTTATCTTTGTTTGAGAGTTTGGCCATTAATGCTCGGCTGAGGGAGGGAAGTCACCTTAGCACATGGCAGCGGGCCCCCTATTTGTGAGGGGATGGCTCAAACAAAGCATTAAACATTTCTCAAAGATGAAATCAATATTAGAAGATGTTGAAGATAAGGAATGTAGAAGGCTGAGAAGAATGTTTGACATAAATAGTGCAGTTCAAATGTTTTAGGTGTATTTGGGTTGCTCTACAGAATGTAAAAAATTTAGATACTTACCAAAAAGGTGGAGGTGAAGATCAATTATCTTCAAGCTCAACCTGTTACATATAAAAATTTTAAATAACATCAGAGTTGACAATTAGCAATATATAAATAAGAATGAGAAAATTATAAATAAACTTACATATTCTCTGAACCATATTATGTGACTCCCAACAACATCGTTCATATTTTTTCTATCTGCATCTTTGATAAAATAAGATGCAGTTGCGTCATGGGCTATGAGTATAGAAACCTCATAGTACTCACCATCTAAATTCTTCCCCATGACCACATTATCATTATCATTAGACATTAGAATGCCGCTGGCAACTACATGTCTAGAGAAATTTAGGATCCTCACCCTCCTCCCACTAATGAATCCTGTTAAAATTTTTGGATATAGATGTCAGATATACATGCATTCCAACATATTAAATCAGTTAGATTTCGTTTTCTTTTTTCCTTTGAGCATGACAAACACTTGCAGAACTCTACACAAGTATAGGTAGATTGTTAACATTAAGCAATTTTAATATTGAAGTATGTCAACAGATTCTCATTACCTCATTATTGCCATGAGACTCAATTTTCTTCATTCTTGCTTCGAGAGCATCAATTTGTTGTTTTAGACTTTCATTGTCCTGACGCGCTTTTGTTCACTTCTCGAACCCCACAAGCTCTTGGGGTAGGACCCGTGCCTATGCCACAGACTCTTCCATTTTTGTCCCTTCCCAGAACTTGCTCATAAGCGTCCCCCATGCTTGCAATTGAGCTTGATGTACTTGATTACTGCGTCAGCTTAATGTCTTGAATTTTATCCTACAATTTGAATGAAAAAACAATCAGGAATGAGTACAATCATTGCAACAATACATAATGAGAATTATGTCAACATTAGAATATCCATACATAATGAGAATTATGTCAACATTAGAATATCCATACATAATGAGAATTATGTCAACATCAGAATATTCATACATAATGAGAATTATGTCAACATTAGACAATTAACAAAGTTTATTAATTATACAATCATTGCAGCACTCTCTTCATTAACTAGACCGCCAGCTTTCTTCATACGGGTCCTTATGAACAAGTCCCCACGATCAAGAGTGGCCCCAGTTTTAGAAACTACAACATTGTACACAAGTTACTTAGACATAAATAAAATTATTTTGAATAGAACAACTTAGATGTTATGATGAGTATATATGTTACCTCCTCGTGGTATATGTCAGCAAAACTTTTACTACCAGCACAGTGAAAAAATGTGTGTTTGGACTTATTTTGTTTTTTTGTTTCACTGTGTTTCTATAAATAAAAATGACAACTATTAAAATAATTATGGACTATCACTATATTTAGACTAATTGTAATCCAATTCCATTTACCTTGAATTCTTTCGAAGACCATATTGAACAAGATTTTTCCATTGTTCTTCAACTACTCTTGTGTCTAAACATGCAAAGTGTTGTTGCACTTTTTGATATGGCGTGAAGAACTTCGTCCTCAAGTCATACTTCCAAGACCTCCATTTCTGATTTAGATCCTTCATTACAAAATCACACAAGCTGATGGGAATATCAAATTTTCTCTACATTTTTAAAATAAAAAGTTAGATGTAATCAAGTGGAATAGAAAATTAACAAACACATGTATTACTCATTACATCACTTGGATAAAATCCAAACATCGTCCTTGTTGGATGATGGCATTAGCCTCCAAGAAATGCAATCGATCGGCAGTTTATCCCCCATCCTTGCTATAGTGCCCAAGAATTGTTTCAGTAGCTGCCCCCCCCCCCCCCCCCCCCCCCCACTCTCCTAGTCGCTGCCCCAACTGATTAAATTCACTAGTATGCGTTCATTACTTTCCAATCCATGTACAGATCTTAACATTGTTGGGCCTCTCTTAACCACCTTAGAAGTGGAAGCAGACTGAGCATCTATGTGAATTCTTTTCCCTTGCAGGTCCTCCCTAAATTTCTCATACTCTTCTCTTGAGAACCAATCAGATGTGAGCTGCAAAAAATAAAACATTGAAGATATACATCCATTGAACAAAGTACATGTATTGTGTGAAAAAAGAACAATTAACGTTATTTAACTTATAAAAGATGGGTAGTCATCTGTGCCAAAGGATGAAGGAGCAGTGAGTATGAAACAGAATATGAAATAAAGATCCATGAATCCACATTCTGTGTTCCCCTTTTGTTGGGGCACCTAAATCATTAAAGATATTAATGATACTTTTATTCATAATAGATATACAATTCAAACACTCCAAATTTAAAAGATTACCTTCGACACGTGTAGATCAATTACTTTTAGTTCATCGGCCACTGCTCTTATCTTCTTCCCTTCATATGCAATCTTTAAGAAACTGCATCATCATACCAAATATACTTTTTATACATATATATGTTTTAAAAAGAACGTATAAAAAAATAGAAGATATTACTTTTTCAACTCATTTTCGATCCTAGTTGGTTCCCCCATGTGAAGGGAGTCAAGGATCATAAGAAATGACATATCATTATCCCCTTTGTTACATATGACTACAAGCTGCCAATGATTCCTACAAATGAACAATAAAATAAAGAATGATGGTTTATTACTGGATCATTATTGGATACTTAATAGGTAAAACAGTTTAGGCATACCATATACAGATTGGAAGTAGAAAGTATGACTTCTCCAACAAAGAATTTTTATGTACAATTGATTTAATTCTATTTACACCATCAGATGTCAATCTACAAAAGTTAAACCACAAACTGTCGAATATCTCGAAACGCTTTAAAAGCGTTGATGGAATGACACCCCACAAATACCTACAAGTTTAAAGGAATTTAAAACACAAAAGACATTATATTTGTGAAGCATCCTAGCGTTGGAAAAATATTAAAGAAAACTAAAAACACACAAATAGTCACTCAACATATTCTTGAAATATTAATGTGTCCAACATCTCGGCCTCCCCTTCATACACTTCTTTCATTGTTTTCTTTTTTGCCTTTTTCGCATCGGTACTTTCTGATGGCCCCGTTCTCTTCTTCGGTGAATCCTCTTTTTCTTGTTTGGAGTCCACCACTGTAAATCTCTTCCTTCGGCCCCTTCAAATTGTAAAGAACATGTTAACAACATGAAAAAAAAATAATTAACATATTTAGTTAGAAATTTAAACATATGCTTACATGTTTGATGTTGTAGCCTTTTCAACTTGTAAACTGCAATATTTAGAATAATTGAGAAATAAGAGGGAAAAAATTAAACTATACATTTGCATTACCATATCTGGAAGAAAGGGAGAGGGCAAAAAGAGGTTTACAATAGCAAGCTGCATGTACTAAATATCATGGACAAAGATAAATTTAATTTTCACAGGACATGAAGTAGAACAAAAACCAACCAAAAAATAATAAATGCTATGGAAATGGATATCAAAATAGAAGATTTGATAAAACTACCAAATATTCCTCTCCTCCTCCTCTTAACTGTTCTCTGCATCCCTGCATTTTTGACATGTTCCCTTTGTTTTTGTGTTTCATTCATAATTTTCTTTATGGGACCTTTGAGACATCCTCTCCTTTTATATTCACACTAGAGTCTTGGCAACATCCGAGTTGATGTGTTAGGAAGATCCAATCCACTTGCACAAAACAAGAAAAATGGAACTGCCAACCCCAACTTGCATCTCATAACCTCATTACCTTTGAAGAAAACAAAGATCAGCAGTTCTTGAATATAACAAAAGATTGTCAACTAAAGTTGAGTAATGCGCTCATAAGAGTTAGAGATATTTTTGCACTGTGACAACAAGAGGAGAAGGATATAAGCAATTTTTGAAAGAAAGCTTATCCAACTTGTAAGGCCCTCGAATTTTGTTCTTTTATTTGACTTTGTCTTGTGATGTATTAGTTGCTATGTGCATGTGTATACATGTATATGTATAGACATAGATATGTATTTATTTCTGTACAAATTACATTACAAAATGTTGTATATATGAATATGCTTGTGTAATTATGTACATGTTGTTTTATTCATATTTTATAAATGATGTACAAGTTATACATTACATATTGCATGTATATATGTATATAGTGTGTGGATGTTTGGACATTTCTGTGTTCTGGCCGAAGTGCATGTTAACGTCAACATGCATGGAAGTTTAGAGGGAGTCGACGTCCAGATCGATGGATGCCAACTACCAGTTGGCGGCAACCAATGTGGACGTCTATTTCCCAGAATTTATGCGATTTCAGATCTGGAAACGGCTACGTTTCCTTCGCTCCCAGTTTTCGAAACCGTCTCCCAACGGTAGGATACCCTATCCATTGCATACCCCGATCCCTTTGGTTTATAAAAACACCCTTTGCGGCCGGATTGAGTCTTTTTGGCTCTTTAAGAAAACCCTAGACTGGCTGTGCGAGACCCAACTTTTACAAGCTTTGATCTGGTGATTGTGGGCATCTTCCAGCGATCCTCTTTGACTGGAAGGAGCTCTGAGCATAGAGGAAGGCTTCCCCGAACTTGGTGTGCAAGCTACATCAACACAGAACCGGTTCGGGAGAAGATTTGAGGCGCTTCTTGGCTTGGCCGAGGAGAGCTTCTTCGACAATTTAATCTCGTCTAGCAATTTTTCTTAGGGAAGTAACCCTTGGACATCATCCATACCCATGTCTAGTAGGTCCCAAGTATTTTTACCGATTTTCCCTCGTGTTCTGGAACCCACATTCATCATGGTTTGTGCGTGCAGTGTACACTTCTGCAGACAGAAGATTAACTGTCACGTCCCGATAATTACGCAGCAGATATTAATTCAGATAATTCGAGTCGATATTCCAAGACTTGAACAGTCGGCAAATAAGCCTCTAACTATCATGCACTAAGTGTATAACAACACAACATCATCATAGGGCCCAAATATTGAACTCAAAGGAAATTATATTCAAATCTCATTCCATTGTATCAAAGGTAACTAATACAACTCTTTAACTATCGGATAACAGGACTAGACTCAATAAAAGGCAAAGTACATTTATTCCTCACTTCCTACTATATTGTTCTAACACTCAAAGCAAACTAACTATAGCTAGACACATAGTTGGAATGCTCATCACTCGGACACATTCCCATCCTCGACTTGCTCCTCTTCTTGAATTTCATAGTCACCTAGAATGCTTAAAAGTAGGGAATGAGCAAACTAGCCCAGTAGGATTTATATCTCAATGTGCGGGCAATGATGTAAGTGATTAGCAATTAGAACTAGGTAAGCACGATTGTCATGATATGCATGTACGAATAAAACTCATTAAACATGGTACATAAACAAGCTAGATAGATTGATCGTAATAGAGCAAGATCTAGAACGATATAACGAGCAAGATATTATCAATAGTGAGGCATGTAACAAGCACGCAAGATTTCACTTTGAATTGCAATATTTGCAGGATAGCCATATCACACAAGCAAGCAAGCACGAACACGATCATGTAACACTAATCAAGCACGAAGACACTAATGTACACCAAGGAAAGATCCACCTTGAAATGCACACTAGGACACGTGTATGTGGTTATTGTATCAAGCATTCAACACGCAAGTAGTCCCAACGCAGATGCAATGCCAGTAATCATT